>VMDO01008068.1:0-86560 GCA_007922755.1 Pedetes capensis | reverse complement strand
AAATTAAAAAGCTTCTGCACCACAAAAGAAACAATTAACAGAGTCAAGGAAACCCCCACGGAATGGGAAAAAATCTTCGCATTTTATACATCTGAGAAAGGGCTAATTACTAGAATTTATAAGGAACTCAAGAAAAAAAAAAAAACCCAAAAACCAAACAACCCAATACACAAATGGGCAAAGGAACTGAATAGACGGTTCTCAAATGAAGAGGTCCATAAAGCCATGAAACACATGAAAAAGTGCTCAATATCCCTAGCCTTTAGGGAAATGCAAATCAAAACAACACTGAGATTTCACCTTACACCAGTAAGAATGGCCAAGATCAATAAAACAAACAACAACAAATGCTGGCGAGGTTGCGGGGGGAAAAGGGAACACTTTTACATTGCTGGTGGAGCTGTAAATTGGTGCAACCACTATGGAAATCAATATTTTGAGGAGGTACCTCAAAAAACTAAAAATAGATCTACCATATGACCCAGCTATAACACTATTGGGAATTTACCCAAAGGGAGATGAGTCATCATACCACAGAGACACCTGCATCTCCATGTTCAATGCAGCACTTTTCACAATAGCAAAGATATGGAATCAACCAAAGTGCCCTTCAACAGAAGAATGGATAGAAAAGCTATGGTATTTATACACAATGGAATACTATTCAGCAATCAAGAAAAATGAAATAGGGTCATTCGCAGCAAAATGGATGGGACTAGAGAAAATTATTTTAAGTGAACGAACACAAACTCAGAAAGAGAAACAACACATGTTCTCACTCATATGAGAGAGCTGACTCAAAATTACAAGAAGGAAAAATCCTACTCAAAGGTCAGATCACATTAAAAGGGGGGGAGGGAAGATAAGAATGAGGTCAATATAAATGGACTAGAAGTCTCATGTAGTTGTTCTGACAAGATAGAAACAAAGACCACTGCGGGAAGTTTCTATCTTAAACAGAAATGGAACCCAAGGACATATAGAAAAATACTATATAGTAAAAGATAGAGAAGACTTGGATGGGAAACTTAGATGGGAAGGGGGTGAGGGGGGAAGCATAGAGGACGGTAAGGGGTAACCTATATGAATAATGCTTATCAAATTGCATATATGAAAATTGTCACAACGAGGGGCATGTCAAAATGAATCACATTGTGATGTACGTTAAAAATTTCTAATAAAAAATATATATTAAGCAAAAGATATTGTGTAATGTAGACTGATGAAGGTGTAACCAAAAGTGATTTAATACTTATATAATGGAAATAGCAAAAGCCTTATTGCTCTGTACCCCACTACCTTTATAAATATAATAAATATAATTAAAAAATTGGAATATAAAATATTCCAGGAATTTAAAAAATAGTTTATAGCATTATTAACATTTTTTAAAGGCTATGATTTGATCTTTGGAAAACTTTGAAGAGGCTACATATATTATAGAGTTTGATCATGCATTTTACTTAATAATAAAAACACTGATATACATTTTAAAATGCATTTGGCAATAGCAGCATATAGATCACAGTTAATCCACTTCTGTTTCTTTCAATTTTTTATAGATAAGTTTAAATGTGCAACTTAATTGGTCTCATTATGACATTTCCCCACATGCACTTCATTGTATATTGCTCACGTTCACTTCCCCCTTACCCTCTCATAGTCCCCCTCGCCCAGTCTCCTGATCAATGGTCCCCCTTCTACTTCCATGTCTTTTTGTGAGTATATCTATATATCCCAGTTTTGCTGTATGGACTACATATGTAATATTTTCTTTCTTTTATCCCATCACTCTATCTTCTTGCCCCTCCAGCTTTTAAAAACCTATTATCTTTACACACATAGGCCCCTTCTATTTTCATGACCTCTATCTTTTAATTTGGAATACATATAGAAGTCAAATATCCACATATGAGTGAAAACATGCCATGTTTAACTTTCTGTATCTGGCTTATCTCATTTAAAATAATGACCTCTAGTCCCATTCACTTTCCAGCAAATGTCATTATTCTGCCCTTCTTTATGGATATATAAAACTCCATGGTCTATATGTACAATTTCCTTACCCACTCATCTGTTGATGGACACCTACATTGATTCTATGTCTTGAATATTGTGATAGTGCTGCAATAAACGTGGATGAGCAAGTATCTCTGTGGTATGCTGACTTATAAACCTATGAATATATAGCTACAAGTGGCATGTTTGTTGTTGTTAGGTGCCATCAAGTCAAGTTCCACTCACATCCCCCCTATGTACAACAGAACAAAACACTCAACAATTCTATGCCAAGCATATGATGTTACTTGTGTTTAAGCTCATTGTTGCAGACATTGTGTCAATCCATCTACGTAAGGCTTTTTCTTTTTTGTTGTTGTTGTTGACTTGCCACTCTCCCAAGCGTGTTGCCCTTCACCAGGGATTGGTCTCTCCTGACTACACATCCAAAATACATAAGATGCAGTCTAGCCACCCTTGCTTCCAAGGAGCACCACATTCTTCTTCAGCATAGAGACTGAAGAGGTATGGTAAAAGGATACAGTCCTAATGCATACTTTTCTCAACTTAAAACCAGGTGTTGTTTCCTTGTTCTGTGTAAATGACTGCCTCCTAGTCTACGTACAGCTTCCTCATGAGTACAATTCAGTATTCTGGTATTCTCATTCTTTGCATTGTTATCCATAATTTATTATGTTCCACACAAATGTCTTTGCATAGTCAGTAACACATAGACATCTCTCTAGTATTCTATGCTTTCAGTTAATATTCATCTGACACCAGCAATGATGTCCCTTGTTCCATGCCCTTTTCTGAATCCAGCTTGATTTTCTAGCAGTTCCCTATATACTGCTGAAGTTGCTTTTGAATGATCTTTAACAACATTTTGCTTGTGTGTGCTATTAATGATATTGTTTGATAGTTTCCATATTCAGTTGGATCCCCTTTCTTGGGAATAGGTACAAGTACAGATCTCTTCCAGTCAGTTGGCCAGATAGCCGTTTTCCAAATCTCTTGTATAGCCAGGTTAAATGGTAGTTTTGACGTTAGGGTTTTTTGGTTGCTGTTGTTGTTTGTTGTTAGGTGTCATCAAGTTGGGTCCAACTCATAGTGACCCTATGCACAACAGAACAAAGCACCATCTGACACTGCAAAATGTCTGGCACTATTATCAGTGCTTCCCTAAGATTCATAGAGTTTTCAGTGGCTGATTGTTTCAGGAGTGGGCTGCTGGGTCCTTTTCCCCAGCCTATAGCATCTAGTATTACCACACCATCTACCATCCAAGTACTAAGCAGGCTCAACCCTGCTTAGTTTCTGAGATCTGATGAGATCCAACACCAGGGTGGTACGGCAGTACCCTTTTACTCTTTGAGGAATCTCCATACTCATTTCTATAGGGGCTTCACCAATTTGCATTCCACAATCAGTGTATAAGGGTTCATTTCTCCCTGCAACCTTGCCAGCATTTGTTGTTTGTTTTGTTGATGGTAGCTATTATGATGAGGGGGCAATGGTATCTCAATGTAGTTTTGATTTGCATTTCCCTAATGGCTAAGGATACCAAACCCTTTTTTCATATAGTTGTTGTGTATTTGTATTTCTTCCTTTGAGAAGTCTCTGTTGAGTACTTTTTCCCATTTTGGGGGGGATCTTTTACTTTTCAGTCTTTAATTTCTTGAGCTCTTTATGTTGTTGTTGTTGTTGTTGTTGTTGTTGTTGTTGTTGTTAGATGCCATCAAGCCAAGTGTGACTCATAGTGACAAAACACTACCCAACACTGTGCCATGCCTGGCACTATTGTCAGTGCTTCTCTGCTATTCAAAGGGTTTTCAATGGCTGCTTGTTTTTGGAGTAGGCTTCTAGGCCCTTCTCCTGAGCTTACAGCACCCAGTATTCCAGGCTGTCTTCCATCCTAATTCTAACCAGGCCCAACATGGCTTAGCTTCCAGGATCTGACAAGATCACATTCCAGGGTGGTATGGCTGTAAATGAGCACTTTATATATTTTAGATAATTATCACTTCTCATGTATAGCTGGCTAATATTTTCTTTCATTCTATGGGCTAAATCTTCATTCTGATAACTGCCCTTTGCTGTGCAAAAGTTTTTTAATTTAATGGAATCCCACTTGTCAATTCTTCCAATTGTTTCTTGTGCTTTTGTGGTCCTATTGAGAAAGTCCTTTCTTATGCCCATGTCTTGAAGTGTTTTCCCTATATTTTCCTCTAGCAGTTACAAAGTTCCAGGTTTTACATTAAGGTCTTTGATCCCTTTGGAACTGACTTTTGTACAAGGTGAAAGAAAGGTATCTCATTTCAATTTTCTACATGAGCATATCCAGTTCTCCCAGCACTGTTTGTTGAAGAGGGTCTTTCCTCCAACTAATAGTTTTTGCTCCGTCAAATATCAGGTAGCTGTAGCTGCATGGGGTTATTTATGGATCCTCTATTCTGTTCCATTGGTCTATATGTCTGCTTTTGTGCCAATATCATGAAGTTTTTGTTACTGTAGTTTTGTAATACAATTCAAAATTAGGAATTGTGATGCCCCCTACATTATTCTCTCTACTCAGGATCACTTTACCAATATGGTGTCTTCTGTGCTTCCTTATGAACTTTAGTATTGTTCTATTTCTGTGAAGAATATCTTTGGGATTTTCATGAGGACTGCATTAAATCTGTAGATTGATTTTGATAATATAGCCATTTTCACAATATTAATTCTTCCAATCTGTGAGCACTTGAGATCTTTCTACCTTCTGGTGTCTTCAATGGCTTTCTTTAGTGTTTTAAAGTTTTCATTATAGTGGCCTTCTACTTCCTTGATGAGGTTTATCCCTGGGTATTTTCTTTTGAAGCTATTGTTAATGAGATTGTTTTCCTGGTTTCTTTTTCTTCTTGATCATTATTGGCATAAAGAAAAGCTACTGGTTTTTATTTGTTTATTTGTTTGTTTTGCAGCACTAGGGGCTGAACCCAGGGCCTCGTACATACTTTGTAAGTGCTCTGCCAATGAGCAGCAACCCCAACCCAGTTTTTTATTTTTTAAATTGATACAAAGGCTCACTAAGTTATGTAGGCTATCTCTGGTCTCAAAGAGATGTGTGCCACCATACCCAAACAGTATGATAATTTCGTATCCTGCTACTTTGTTGAAAGTATTTATCAGCTCTAAGAGTTCCCTGGTGGGAGTCTTTAGGGTCTTAAAATATAGGATCATGTTGTCTGCAAAAGGGATAATTTGACTTCTTCCTTCCTATTTGTATCCCTTTTATTTCCTTCTTTTGTCTTATCACTGTGGCTAACAGTTCAACTGCTACATTGAATAGCAATAGAGACAAACAATAGGACATCCTGGTCTTCTTCCTGATCTTAGGGATAATGCTTTCAGCTTTTCCCCATTTGGTATGATATTGGCTATAGGTTTTTCATACATTTCTTTTATTATGTTGAGGTATGGTACTTCAATTCCTACTTTCTTCAAGGCTTTTATCATAAAAGGATGCTGAACTTTGTCAAAGGCTTTTCCCACATCTATTGATAGGACCCTGTGGTTTCTGTTTCTGTGTCTATTTATATGCTGTATTACATTTACTGTCTTATGTATGTTGAACCAGCCTTGCATCTCTGGAATGAAACCAACTTGATCACAGTGCATGATTTTTTAAGTCTGTTGTTGAAGTCAATTTTATTTTGTTTTACTAAGGATTTTTGCATCTAGATTCATCAGGGATAAAGGTTTATTGTTTTCCTTTTTTGATATATCTTTATCTGGTTTTTGCTACCAGGGTAATGTTGGCTTCATAGAGCGAGCATGGTAATGTTTCTTCCATCTGTATTTTATGGAATAGATTGGAGAAGCACTGTTGTTAATTCTTCTTTAAATGTCCTGGTGAATTCAGCAGTGAATCTATCTGGTCCTGGGCTTCTCTTTGTTGGAAGACTTGTTATTATTGCTTTGATCTTGCTGTTCATTATGGGTCTGTTTAAATTTTTTATATCCCTTGATATAATTTTGGCAAGTCGTATTTGTCTAGGAATTTATCCATTTTGTCTAAGTTTTCATGTTTTTTGGAATATAAATTTTTAAAGGTGTTCTCTAATGACTACCTACATTCCATTGCTATCTGTTGTAATATTCCATTTTTCATCTCTAATTTTCTTACTTTGAGTCTTCTTTTTCCTTCGGTTTGTTTGGCTAAGGCTTTGTGTTTTTATTTTCATTTGATCCTAAGAATTTTTTAAATTTCCTCTCTGACTTCTTCAAGGACCCATTGATCATCAGAAAGTGGATTGTTCATTCTCCATATATCTGTATAGTTTCTATAATTTCTCTTGCTGTTCATTTCTAGTTTTATTCCATTAACAGCACCTAAGAACAATAACTTGGTATGACAAGACATATGAAATTTTTTCAATTTTTGAATATTTGTTAAGACTTGATTTGTGGCCTAAAATGTGATTATTATTATTATTTTTTTTAGAGAAAGTTCCATGGGCTGCCAAGAAGAATATGTATTCCATAGCATTTGGATGTAATATTCTGTATGTCTATTAAGTCCATTTAGTCTATTGTGGTGTTTAACTCTGGAGTTTATTTGTTGACTTTTTGTCTGGATGTTCTGATGAGAGTGGGGTATTGAGGTCACCCACTATAATTGTATCTGGACCTATCTGCTCTGTTAAGTCCAGTAATGGTTCTTGTAATGATGTTGGGAACATGATTTTCAGTGTATATATATTTACAATTATTATACGTTTATGATCAATTGTGGCCTTTTTAATAGGTAGTGACCCTCTTTGTCTCTTTGGACTAGTTTTAACTTGAAGTCTACTTCGTCTGGTAAAAAGATAGCTACTTTTTCTTTTTTTGGCTTCCACTTGCTTGGTATATCAATTTACACCCTTTCATTTTAAGTTTGTGAATGTCATTGCCAGTGAGATGTCTTACTTGCAGACAACAAATTGATGGATCTTCTTTTTATTCCAGTCTACTAAGGTGTGTCTTTTAAATGGAAAGTTAAGATCATTTATATTTAGAGTTATTATTGAGAGGGGTTTGCTGGTTCTTGTGTTGAGTGTTTTCCTGGTTGGTTCACGTACTATTCGTTCTTCTCTTTCTCCCTTATTTATATTCTCGGTTTGCTGGGGTTCTTTTTAGTTGGACATAACTGATGCTTTCCTCATTCTCTTTAGTTTGTCTATTCCTCCCATGAAGTTTATTCACTCCTGTGCTTGCATAGCGGGGATTGTCTTTTTTTCTCCTGTGTGTCTTGGATTCCTTTAAGTATCATCTGCAGTGCTGGCATGGTGGTAGTGTATTGCTTCAGTGTGTACTTCAGTGTGTTCAGTGTACAGTGTGTCTTGGAATGTCTGAATTTCTCCACCAATTTTGAATGATAACTATGATGGATATAATAATTTTGGTTGGCAATTATTTATTTTCAGGGTTTGAAACATATCTTTGCATCCTTTCTTAGATTTTAGAGTTTATGTTGAAAAGTCCAATGTAATTCTGATGGGTTTTCCTTTGTAAGTGAGTTGGTATTTTTCTGTGGTGGCTTTTAATATTGTTTCTTTGTTCTACAATCTTGGTATTTTAATTATTATGTGTTGTGGGGAGGTTCTTTTCTGGTTATGTCTGTTTCATGTTCTAAATGTCTCTTATGGTTGGATGTCCTTTTGTTTCCCCAGATTTGGAAAATTTTCATCTATACATTCAATGAATAAGCATTCTATGTCTTTAGTTTTCAGCTTAGCTCCTTCTTCTATTCCACAAATTCTTAGGTTTGGTCTCTGGATCATGTCTTAAAGTTCTTGAAAGTTGTGACCATGTTCTTTTATTGTTTTTTCTTTGTTGATATCTGAATGTAGTATTACTTCAACCTTGCCTTCCATCTGTGATAGTCTACTTTCTGCTTCATCTACTCTACTGATGATATATTCAACTCCTTTTTTTATATTATTTATTGAGTTCTTCATTTCTAACATTTCTCCTTGGGTTTTTGTTTTCTCAAAATTTCAATATCCTTGCTGAATTTCTCATCCGTTTTGCTGATTTTCTTCTACATTGGTGACCTTCAGACCTAGGCCCTGTATTGATTCCTGACTTTGTTCATTTGTTTTTCTCCTCTTTAAAGTCATTGATTATTTTTACAAGTAGACTGTTAAATTATTTGTCTGATATTTCATCTATTTCAATACCTGTGGATTCAGGGGTTAAATAATTATGGTCTTTTGGAGGGGATGCATTGCCTTGACTTTTCATGTTTCTTGTGTTTCTGATTTGTGATTTGTGCTTATGTAGGGGTAGATGTCACTTCCTATTTTATCTGGGCATCTTTTTAGTGAGCAGCTTTCTCTTGAGATCACCATCTCCAGTGCCACTCCCACATAGGAAGACAAACCACTATAACAGGTACAGTATTTAACCAAACTAGATATAGAAGTACACTTAAAATCACTTAAAGTCAAAGACTGTACCACCAATGCCCACAGAATAAAGAATAGCAGTAATAATATAGAGTATGCTGTGAAGTTACAAAACATTTACAATGAAAGTATAAATAGTATTCCCCTGAAAAAAGACGGGGTGGGCGAAAAGGGAGATAGAAGGATGCCTCAAAGGTGAAGATATACAAACAGAATTATATAAACATAAGCAGAGCAATAAGAAGTAGTAAGCTGAACAGTTTTAAAGTAGAAATAGAAAAGGGAGATACACAGGCAGTAAAAGATTTTAAAAATCTAAAAGAGATAAGAGATAAATATTACATTAGAAAAAAGAGAAATGGGAAAATGAAAATTAGCAATGAAAAGAGGAAAGAATTTTTAAAAAGAAAAAAAAAGAAGATAAAATTGCTGGACACCAACTTGTTCTCCTACAACCCTAGCCACTCGAGGAGCAGAGACAGGAGCATCTTGGGGCCCAGGCCAGATGCCTGAATTAGGTAAACATAAACAGAGAAATAAGAAGTAGAAAACAATCTCTTTAGTTCCCTCCAGTAGAAGAGTCATCTCCTCTTCTCAGGGGATGGGGTTTGATTCTGAGCAACTTTTCCAATCCCCTTGCTGCCTCAACCTCTCAGCACACCAGTATCCTATCTTCCCCTTCATTACAATAGCCTACTGGAGCTGTGTAGTGCTCTGGGCTTGTGGCAGGTCATCCCCAGGCTCTCCCAAGGAGATAATTCTTTGTTTTCAGGCCCCCTGGCTAGCTGAGTCTCACTCAATAGACTTATTCTCAAGATGGTCCCTGGTGATGACCCTCAGAGACGTGGAATGTGGGAGAGTCATTTCTCCAATACTGAACCCCTAAGTCAGGGAGAGACTGTCTCAGCAAGTTCATGGGAGAATTCAAGGGATTCAAGGACCGTGACTTGTCCTGTGAGACTGCTAGTCTGATTGGCCAGGGCTGTCTGACCTACCTCTTTAGATGAGGGCTTGTTTTCCCTCCCCTACAGTAAGTTATGGCTAGAGATGTTCTTCTCACTCTATAGCTCTGTTGTGCAACCTGGTACCATCTAACAATCCTCCTCTGAGGTTTCTGTAATTCTCCAGACCTTCTTTCTTTAGAAAAGTACCTATTAGTTCCTAGTCTAACTTCTTTGTTTTACCACATTACATGGAGGCTGGCTTTTATCTGCCATCTTAAATAAGAAGTCCTATATTATCTTCTAATCTATTTTTTAAATTAAGCTTTTTAAAATTCCCTTTATTTATAAATGTTGGTAGGGTACAGAGTAGTAAGATTTTTGCTATTTCCATTGTGCAATCATTACATTGCTTTGGGTTACACTTTTGTCAACAACATATTTCACAGAACCTTTCGATTAATTGTTGTTGTTGTTGTTAAGTGCCGTCAAGTCGAGTCTGACTCATAGTGACCCTATGTACAGCAGATCAAAACACTTGCAGATTCTGTGCCAGGCAAACCATCTTATTTATGTTTAAGCCCACTGTTGCAGACACTGTGTCAATCCATCTGGTGGAGGGTTCTCCTCTTTTGTGTTGACCTGCCACTCTCCCAAACATGATGTCCTTCTCCAGGGATTGATCTCTCCTGACTACATGTCTAAAATATGTAAGACGCAGTCTGGCCATTCTTGCTTCCAAGGAGCACTCTGGTTGCACTTCTTCTAGGACAGATTTGTTGGTTCTTTTGGCAGTCCATGGTATATTCAATAGAGGTCACCAGCACCATAATTCAAAAGCATCAATTCAATACATAGTAGAAAATCACAGGCAATTATGGGCTATATTCCCTTTTTTCCCATGTATTTGTATTGTTGCATCATCTATTCTTAGATGACTCTCCCTTTTTATCCTTCCACATTATTTCCCCTTCCCTTGTCCTCTTTCTCAACATCTGCTCACCCTGGTATACCCCTCCCTTTTCTTTCTACTCTGCTTTCATTAAATTAAACTTTCAACTAAATAAATCTATAAAATACCTTCTAACACCAACACTAACAGGATAAAATGTCTTTGCATTATAAAGATGCAAGATATCAGCAAAAGGTGTCTCTCTTGAGATGAAATTGGGATAAGGCTCCCCTACTCATGGCTGCATTTCTTATAGTATCTCCACTTTTCTATGTTTATCTGCTCCAGTTTCCTCCCAAAACCAACATAACTAATCAAAACATTAATTTGCATATGGCCCATAGTGCCTGCCACCTAGGAAATTTTCATCATCAAACTTTTCAGGTTTGTAGCTTCTGTATTTGATTAGTCTACCAGTTTTTAGGTTCCAAATTCCTGAGATCAGAAAGGAGGAACAATCAGTATAACAGAGTGGTTAAGGATAGGGGCTTCTGAGTCAAACATACACACAACTTTAAATCCTGGTATTTCCATCAACTCTATTTCTTAAGCTTTTTGTACCTCAGAGTAAAATGAATTGGCTGCCTTTCGATGTGGTACCCACACTAGACCCAATGAGCATGGCAAAGAGAGAGAGGTGGTCCTGCAGTAGAGAACACTGTGGGCAGTTGTCAGAGCTGTGTCCAGGACAGAGTCTCCCTTCCGGGTTAACAAAAGTACAAGTAACGATGTGTCTAGTATATGTTGCCATCTATGAATGATTTGGATCAAGTCATGTAAAAAATATAAAAGGAAAACTACTTTAGTGACACAGAAGGTAAAAGTGGGCATTCTACCAGGACATGAGCACTGCGTTTGGACTCAGTAGGCCCAGGTGTAAAGCCTAGCTCAGTCACAGATTAGCTCTGCTATGCTGGTTAAGATTGCTTAAGTGCTCTGAACCTGTTTCTTCTCTTTAAAATGCATATAATAACAAAACCCATATGATTCTTTAGAAGATAAATTAAGACAATGTATGCTAAAACTATTTTGTTAACTACATGAAGTATTACTATACCATATATTATTAGCTTCTTTTACTCTCCAGCAGGATTATGTTTATTTTACCACCTTTCATTGCTACTGTGAATATTGATTGTAATAAAACTCAAAAGCCTAAATACATAAACTGCTAAAAACATGGGTTTTGTAAACTTAATTCCAAAGATAGTATCCAATAAACCTAAAAAATCTCAACTTACAAATCAAAGCTATTTTGTGAAATCACGTCACAAATGTCTCTGGCAATGAGACTTCATCATGGTATTATACTCACACTCATTTGAAACAATGTATTCTTATGAGAACAAATGCATGCTCTACTAAGATATATTTATAAAGATATACTAACTAGAACAGAAATTTCTTGACTTCAAGCACAGTCACCACATATTGCTCTCTTCTCTTTAAGCTTTACTTTATCCTTCTTGGAGGGAGGGGTAAGTCCGCATATTCACTGGAGCTAAGGAATGTTTACAATAAACTGGAAACTGCTCTGGATCTAAAATGGTTTCAGATGCTCAGGCAGAGTGAAGAAAAAACAGCTGGGTCACCCCACCCCACCCCAAAAAGAAAGCTATTTTTAGGAAAAATTTATATTCAGAGTTTGGGGAACTTTCTAAACTATAATGACTTTACTCAAAATAACACAAATGCTTACATCAATACAAATCCAAATCATGACAAATCACCTACCAATTAAGAGTATAAATTCTTGTTACTGCCTCCTAGTAATTTGGGCACAATTTCCAACTTAAAATATAATGATTTCAGTTGTAAGAAAAGCAAAGTATAATATTCTCAGTAAATTATTTAGGAAATTATTGAAATGAAACATCCTTAATATATAATAAATATATATTCACATCACAGCCATAACATGCAAAATGAATGAGTACATATTACACATGTGATAAAACTTTTATGATGAATTAGAACATTCTCCATTAAACATGGTGAATCCTCCTCACAATAATTTCAAACACTACCACCATTTAAAACTACATGATTAGTCATAATAGTGAGTTAAAGAACAATTAACTTTCCAAGTAAAGAAGATGAAATGTTTCCAATTATAATCACATAGCACCCCTTTAAAAAGAAAAGGCAAAATCAAAGAATCATACATCAAAAGGCCATTAGGTCTCCCGATACAGACCACTTCCAGACCTAGCTTATTCCACATAAAACCTCCTTTGGGGTGTTTTCATTTTTTACCAAGAACAGAGATATATGGTTCAAATTACTGATAGTTTCTTCAAAGTTCCTTGACATTTGTGTATTCCACAGCTAAAATGAAGAAATTTTATATCAAGTAATAAAAACTACAGGATTAAAATTTTAACAGCCACCAATTTTAAAAGACCCTTATTAAATTTCATGACATCAAATTTCAGGAACTACGATTTAGGGAGGAATGACGGAAATTCAATGAGGAAATAAAAATATGTTTTTTAATGATGGAAATGTTTAACATTTTTATCTATTATTCATAATAATCTGACAAGATCTTTCCTCCAGAAAGCCATGTCTGTTTGTTATGTTCCTAACTTCATTCTTGACATTAACATGTCATCAGATTCATGTCCTTGAAATACTTTATTCCACCTAATGGAAAAATTCTCTCTTTTCCACCAGTTCATTTTCTGTCCTTCCTTTAAAGTTTAGCCTATTGCCAAAAAATAGTCAGGAAAGTAAGCCTTTCTACAATCTCACTTTGGTTATCTCCCATTCTGCTACCAATTCTTCAACCACTCACTTTTTGGGAAATTTAGGGCCACCCTCAATCTAGACCCTCGGTTCCCTGTTCTTCAGTTCCAGCTGAGCTCATGTCAAGTTTCTTCACACACACCGCACATTCTCCACCTCTATGCATTAGTTCATGCCCTTCCAACTCCCTGGATGACTTTTATCATATGAAAATACGCTGGGCTGGGGTTAGGGATCAAAGTGGTAGAGCACTTGCCTAATGTGCACAATACCCTTGGTTTGAGCTCCAGCACCACAAACACACACACACACACACACACACACACACACACACACACACACACACCCCAAATCTATTGGGCATATAAGCCACTGTATTCAGAATGTAACTTGGGAACATCATCACAAAGAGATCTGCCATTAAAATTAATACCACATTAATAGCTAGTTTATGCAAATTTATTATTGATAAAACTTATTTTCTGAATCCCTGTGAAGAAAGTAGAGTATCAGATAGGTAACAGCCAATATATCTGTGAGAAGTCACCATCACTGACGGTATTTTTCCAGTATTTCAGATACATTAGTAAATTCTGTTGTCTTCTTTTACATATTTAACATGTAGGCTTAGGTTAAATGTGAAATTGATTGAGGTTAAAGTAAGTACTGCTTTCATCATAGCTGATAATTTCTATCTTGTCTGAATTATATTTTGTTTCTAAGACTTGGTTTCTTGTCAACATCATTGGCACTATTTTTGTGATTTTTCAGCAAATCAAGAAAAAATATTAAAATGACTATATAAGTGATTTGCTATAGGAAAAGCTTGTCATGTAGTGGGGACTTGCTTGTTGCTGTCATGTTGAAAGCTATGTCACTAGTATTTCAGATACTAGCAAGTCCACCCATGGTGGACAGGTTTCAGCTGAGTTTCCAGAATAGGGAGAAGGACAGGGCAGCTCACTCCCAAAAGAATTAGCCATTAAAAACCCTTTGAATAGCAGAGAGATACTGTCAAATATAATGCTGGAAAATGAGCTTAACATGCTTGAAAGCATTTACAAAATGACAGGGGAAGAGTTGCCTCCTCAAAGTAGAGTCAATTTCAATGATGGGAATGGAAGAAAAGCCCATGGAACCTCCTTTTGCTGATGTGGGATGACTAAAAATGAGAAGAAACATAGTGGCTGCAATATTGGCCTCAAACATAAAAAAAGATCACGTGCATGGCACCATGTTTGGTAGTGTTTCATTCTGTTATCATACAGTCACTACGAGTAGGATCCAACACAATGGCACCTAACACCAACACAGGAAAATACAGCAAAATTGACATACTATAAAAATGGCAGGCAGCTTTACTAGCCTAACAAGTCTACTGTAACTCTCCAGGTATAAGGGGGTAATGTTTTTCATTTACTGCTTTTAAGATGATGATTATACATGGATGGATATAGAAGGTAAAAAAAATTGTCAGAGTAACTTTATCACTGATTAATGAGAAGAATTGTTGTTCTGTGAAGACTGACATGAGAGATGCAAGCAAAAACATCCCCAAAATATAAAAGGGCAACTTACCCAACTGGACTGCTTACTCTAATTTGATGGAAATATCCCTCAGAACATAGTACCTTTTCTTGTTATAATTCTGTGGATTTCAGACAACACTTTAATCTATGGTTTGAATTCTTAAAGAGATTAGCACACTAGAAAAAATATTCCATCAAATACTCAGAAACCCTTTACATAATTCTCAGTGATTATTCCTTTGTGGGCTATAGCAGCAGCTGCAAGTAGAGTGAAAGGACATAAGTATCGCAACTGCCAGATTATCATTTTGAAGACCAATAACAAAAACCAATTACAAGAACAGCTTGCTGACTCATAATTCCACTTCTAAGCACATACTCAAAGAATTGAAAATAGGTACCCAAAGTAATGTTGTTGTCATTGTTATGTGCCATCGAGTCAGGTCTAACTCATACTGACCCTATGTATAAAAGAATGAAACATTCCCCAACACTGTCTCATGCCCAGCACTATGTCAGTTCTTCTCTGCTATTCATAGGGTTTTCAATGGCTGATGATGTTTCGAGAATGGGCTCTCAAATCCTTCTCCCATTTTTGCAGGGATAGGGATTGAACCCAGGGCCTCAGAAAATTCAGAGCAGCACTCTACCAACTGAGCTAAACCCCAGCCCACTCAAAGTAATAACTGTCCACAAATGGTCATAGCAGCCCTTCACAATACCCAAAAAGCAGAGAAAATCCAAATGTACATCAACAATTAAGTGGATAAACAAATTATGCTACATATATATAATGGAATATTATTTAGCCATAAAAATGAATTAATGATACATGCTACAATGTAGATGAACCTCCAAAACATTATGTTAGCTGGGAGTCATAGCATATGCCCATAACCACAATGACAGGGGAGGCTGAGAAGGGAGGATCACAAGTTTGAAGACAGAGATAGCTTGTGCAATTTAGTGAGACTGTACCTTAAAATAAAAAATAAAAAAGGGGGATGGAGTACAGCTCAGTGGTACAGTACTTACCTAGCACATGCAAGGCCCTGGCACCAAGCCCTGAGTACTACATGGAAAGGAAGAAATGAAAAAAAAGAGAAGAAAAGAACAAATAAAAAAAGGAAAGGAAAGGGAAAGAAGAAAAGAAAAGGGAAGGAAAGGAAAGGAAGAGAAGAGAAGAAAAGAGAAGAGAAGAGAAGAGAAGAGAAGAGAGGAGAGGAGAGGAGAGGAGAAAAGGAAGGGAAGGGAAGAGAAGAGAAGGGAAGGGAAAAGAAAGGAAGAAAAAAAGAAAAGAAAAAAGAAAAGAAAAGAAGACAAAACAAGAAGAAAAGAAAAATGTTTTATTATGCAAAAGAAGCCAAACACAAAACGGTCACATACTGTAGAGTTCCATATAAATGAAATATCCAGAAAAAAAATCAATCCACAGAGACAAAAAGCAGACAAGTAGTTAGGAGGATTTTGGAGGGGGTAGAGGACCAAGATTAACTGCTTAATTGTTTGTTGTTTTGTTGTTAGGTGCCATCAAGTTAGTCCGATTCATAGCAACCCTATGTATAGCAGAACAAAACACTCCCCAATTCTGTGCCAGGCACACGATCTTACTTATGTTTAAGCCCATTGTTACTGACACTGTGTCAATCCATCTGTTGTTGTTGTTAGGTGCCGTCCAGTCGAGTCCGACTCATAGCGACCCTATGTACAGCAGATCGAAACACTTGCCGATTTTGTGCCAGGCAAAAGGATTTTCCTTTTTTTCATTGGTACAGGGTTTTATTTGTGGTGCTGAAAATGATTTGGAACTACATAGAGGAAGTTGTACAACCATGTCAATGTACTAAACTGTTCACTTCAAAATGGCTAATTTTATGTTATATAAAATTCACCTCAACTTTTAAAAAGTATAGATGAAACTGGTCAAATTCCAATACCTACAAGGGTCAGGAAACAAAAATGAGAAGCATGAGCCAAACTCTCCATGCAATCCATGTAATTATATTCCTGGATTGTTTTTATTCCTTCAATGTCTAATGTTTGCCTTTTGATCTTTTCTTTTCTTGACCACTATAGCAGAGTCCTGCCTAAATTTTTCATTTCCTCTTTTAGAATTTTTTTTGAGATAGCGCCTCATAAGGAATCCCAGGCTAGCCTGGAACTTGCCGTCCACCTCTATTTCCTCAGTGCTGGAACTATAGATGTATACCATATAGATGTATGGCCCCATTTATTTCTTTAAACAGATTTTGATGATTCTCTACACTGTGTTTCCAATTTTGTCGATTTTTGCTCTTAGCCTTATTTATAATTTTTTTCATATTTACTTTGTTAGTCTAGCTTTTTGTGGTGAAAGCTCAGTTGATTTCTGCCTAGATATCAATTTAGAGCCACTCTATAGCATATAGCCTGCAGGGGTAGCCCTGTGGCATCCGATCCCGTCAGATCTCGGAAGCTAAGCAGTGCCGGGCCTTGTTTGTACCAGGATGGGAGACCGCCTGGGAACACCAGAAGCTGTAGGCTTGGGAGAAGGACCTGGCAACCCCCTCCCAAAAATCAGTCTGCCATTGAAAACCCTATGAACAGCAGAGAAGCACTGACAATAATGTTTCCCCTGTTATGCAGAGGTTCACTATGAGTCAGATACCAACTCGACGGCACCTAACAACTATAGCATATAATGAGTTGTTGTTGTTGTTAGGTGCCGTCCAGTCGGTAGCCGACTCATAGCGACCCTCATAGGGTTTTCAATGGCTGTTTCAGGATTGACTTGGGAGTGGATTGCCAGGCCCTTCTCCCATTTTTGCGGTGCTGGGAGTTGAACTCGAGACCTCAGAGACTGTAGCGCAGCGCTCTACTGAGCTAAATCCCAGCCCTCACAAAGAGTATCTGGTAATATATCATAATTATTAGCATTATCAGACCACCAGCTCAAGTGAACGCACAGAGACAAGAACAGAACCTATGAGAGAATATTTAAAATCTGACTCCACTCTGTTGAAAAACTAAAGACAGAATTGCTCTATGGTAACTTAGGAGGTAAAAGAAGTGGAAGCAAGTTCATGCATAAGCGTTCCATAGATTCCCAGGATAATTCAAACCTTTTCATGTTCTAAATTCGAGCTGGAAAAAAAAAAAAAACCCTCAAACGTGAAATGTGTCAAAATAAATCTTAACAAGTTTCTGAGATGTTAAATCCACTAACTACGTTATCTCCTTGGAAGGCACACCTTGGGATAAAGCTCACCCTGCCATTTATGCAAAAGACACCAAGCGATTGTCAAGGGGGAAGAAAGTGGGTTGGTTTAAAAGGCACAATGAGTAAAAGGAGAAGGTGGGGGGTTGCTGGGGGAGGCTGGATTCGAGCCCAGCAGATCCCCACGGAGAAAGTTGGGCTCAGCATCTGACCGTGGAGGCGACCATCCCCTCTCCCCCTTGCCCTCCCTTATCTCTTAGTTCTAAATATTTGGTAATTACTATTTTGATTTTCTTTATAACTTAACTCTTCAAAAGTATAAGTTTTCAAATATGAGCGTTTAAAAAATGCTAGCTACTTAGTGAGGCTGAGATTTAGCTCAGTTGGTAGAGCGCTGCGCCGCAGTCTCTGAGGTCCGGAGTTCAATTCCCAGCACCGCAAAATGGGAGAAGGGCCTGGCAATCCACTCCCAAGGCAATCCTGAAACAGTCAGCCATTGAAAACCCCATGAGGGTTGCTATGAGTCGGATACCGACTCGACGGCACCTAACAACAACAACAAGCTACTTAGTATTGATTTCTAATTTAATTGCTCACTTAACAGAAAATATGATCTCTGTTAGAATGATTCTTTGAAAGCAGTTGTGACTTCCTTTATAATCCAGTCAAAGCACTACCCAATCAATAGTGTAGATGGCTCAGTTTGCAGAACTTGCTTCAAAAAAATTGCAGAAATCCAACATTCATTGAAATCCCATGACTTTATAAGGTTGTCAACTAGTTCAAAAGCTTGAAAATGTTTTGTTCACCAAACTAAATATATAAGCAAAATGACTCATCCTACAGCCCACAAGAGCTGGGATTCAGCTCAGTTGGTAGAGTGCTTGCTCTATGTGCTCTGAGGCCCTAGGTTTAGTCCTCAGCACTGCAAAAATGGGAGAAGGACCTACCAGCTCACTCCTGAAAACAATCAGAGAGTCAGGGAGAGTTTTGTTCTGTATACATAGAGTCCCTAAGAGGTGGACCCAACACTATGGCATCTAACAACAACAAACAATGGCCTAAGAAATTGTAATATCTGTTGGAAAACTTGAACCTAAACAAGAGACCATCAAAATGGACATGGAAGAGTAAAAGTACAGATGAAGTAAAAATAAGAGCAACACAGGAAAAACATGAAATAAATGGATTGTATGACATAATCCCAGAAGTCTGCATAAAATGAATTTTAAAATGGAATTTTACAAGTCAAAAGATATAATTAAAAGATATTTTAAAAATCCCATAGTAACAGATGCCATAAACAAAATGAAGTAAATAGTCTAAGAGTAACACATACTTGTGAATCACTGCTATAAGGTGGTACAGAATGATAGTTATTAAAGCTATGTTCTTGAGCAGGCGTATATTAGAAGACAATCTAGAGAAAGATGAGGGTAGGATGAATATGCAAAGAATACTGAGGATAAGGAAGAAATTCACGAGAATGATTTGATTCATGAAACTGAGAAAGATAAGGTCATATGGAAGGAGGCTGAAATAAATACAGATTGGAGGTTGCCAAAAACCCTGGGAGGAAAAGTTTTGGTAACATAAGGAAAGAAGTCAGACTGGAGAGCGGTAGATGAGGAGGTAGAGGCAACTGGTGAGACAACTCTTTAAAGAAACTTGACTAGAAAAACAAAGGGGAGGAGAGGACCAAGAAAGAAGGGGCGGGGGGGGCGGGTTAGGTAGGGAAACAGAGTTTTAAGATGGATACTTATTTATAAGTAAATGTTAAAGAGACCAATGGAGTTGAAAGATGCCAAGAGGGTCTTGAATTCCTCTTCAAAATGGAGAAAGATGCAATCATTGAAACAGGAGGCAAAGAATTGGTGGAATGGCTGGTACGTGAAATAAATAAATCTAGAAAATACAAAAAAATGAGGGTTTAAGGGAAAGACATTAATGAATTCAGAAACAATATGTTACCCCAGATGCACAAAAATAGAAAATAGAACCAATTTTACGTGTAATTCGTGATAGATAACTGGAGACATGGGGAGGAACAACTGTTGGTCTAACAGTGATATCAAAGGCTTCACCATATACTCTATGAACAAATAGTGCCAAGAACAATTTTTTTAAACAGATAAAAGTTCAGAAGGAGTCGTCCATGGCCTATTATATTAATAAAGCATATACTCAATGGTGTGAAAAATCAAAGAACATTCATGGCAACAGAGAATATGAAGATTTTCCTGAAGTAAGGGAAAAAATCATTTGGGAGATTGTGAGTCAGCCTTTGATTCACTTATTAATTTTGCAGAAAGCTAACCATGTTACACTACTCAGGAGGTCATACAGCTCCACAGGCTTCACTGTATCCTCTTGAAAATGAAGCAAAAGACCACAAAGCAAGCTGAGATCAAGGACTTGTTTTTTATTTTAAGAAGTCAAGTTTCAAAGTCACTGAAAGGTCAGGGAGTATCTAGATTTCAGTCCCACAAACTAATCTGTAATTGAATCTATAGCAAATTACAATAATTGATTCCCAAAATGATGATACTGACTTATCATAAATTTTTTCACTATGAAATTATAAAGAGGATGGGAGTGTGTGCATGTGTGTATATATATGTGTGTGTGTGATATATGTCACATATATATGTGTGTGAAATGTGATATATATATATATATATATATGTATATATATATATATATTTCAAAAATAATTCTATCCAAAAATTCAGAGTAGGAAAAATTCTAGCCTGCAGATATAAAATGACATCTAGCTAACATCTCACAAATCATCTACCCCAAGTGCTCACTAAAACACCTAGAAGGAGAAAGGAAGAACAAAAGAAAACTTCCCAATAAGAACTGAGATAAACAGATGGGACAATAAAAGAACCTCCAGTAAAGGAATCTCTAATAAATACAAAGTGAATAGAAATAGACTGAAAAAAAAGAAATACCTATCTACAGTACACATAAAAGCAAAACCAAATTAGCTTCAGAAGCTAGAATCTGAGACAGGAAGCCACCTTCTCTCTTCGTGAAGTCAAAGATTTTATGTCTAAAAATATCAAAATATTTGGTAGCTGTGATTCTTATATGTTGATGCCTCTTTCTGACTAGTATCTACTGGTGTTTTGTGCACATTCACGTAGAGCCAGCAACTCCTAGAAAACATCTGGATTGAAGCAAAGGATAAATGATATTGGTGTACTGTGTACAGGGAGCTATGATCTCCACAGCCAAATGAATAAAGATGATTATAAAAATAAGAAGGAACCCAAGTTCAAAATATATTGAGAACTATAAAATTCACCTTTATTCAAAAAAACCAAAGACTCAGAATATATGTTATGAAAAGCTATCTGATCAGTAAAACAGAATTTCTATCGGTGATATTTTCCTAGAAACTTGGAACTACACTGGCAGCTGACCCATGTTTTTACGCAGTTGTGGATCTTTAAGAGAATATGTCCATTACATAAGTCAACATAGAACAGAGACAGGACAGTCCATACCCAAAATTTGTAGTACACTAATGTCCCTAGAAAAGTACATACACAGTAGGAATTCTATAAGTGTTTGTTAAATAAAACATTAAGAACAGATAAAATCTACATTATTCAAGATTGAGTGATAAGAGAAAAATATATCAATTAGAGTCTGAAAGCTATTACAGAGCCAGGGAAAGAGAACAACATTCTGGATGTACTGAAGAAAAACCTACCATCAAAATGATCCAATACAATATCTAGAAGAAAATACCACAAAAAGTGTGAAGCATCTAACTGAAAGGAGACGGTCTTTATAAACTAGTCAGTAAAGTCTTAGGAAATAGCTAAGATAAAAATGAGAATAGAATAAGATTTAAAAGAAAGAAGTTTTTAAGATAAAAGGGATTTAAAAAGCAAAAATGCAAACCGGGTGTGGTGGTGCACACCTATAATCCCAGCAACTCAGGAGGCAGAGGCAGGAGGATTGCAAGTTTGAGACCAGAGGCAGTCTGGGGAATTTAGCAAGACCCTGTCTCAAAAATTAAAAAGAAAAAATGGGCTGGGGGTGCAGCACTTGCAAAGCATCCAAGCATGAGGCCCTGGGTTCAACCCTCATACTACAAAAAAAAAAAAAAAAAGCAAAAATGCAGAGGAGAATAAAAACTCATAATGTAAGCTCCAAAGAGTACAAATGTAAACCAAGGGTGTCATAAAGCACCTTCTACTACTACATATAAATCAAAAGTTTCCATAACCTCATAAATTGATAAAAGTGTAACAAAAAATGATGTAATAGTTGCATAATGGAAAAAGCAAATGCTGTATTACTCTGAATCTCATCAACATTTACCAATAAAGGGGGAAAACATCTATACTTTTGAAAATCACTCAAAAGAACAAAAAAGCCACAGATTAGAAGAAAATATTTGCAAATAACATTCAATAAAGGATTTATATTCAGTGTATGCCTACCGCCATACCACCCTAACATCTAATCCCATCTGCTCTTGGAAGCAAAGCAGGGTTGGCCTGGTTAGTTCTTGGATGGGAGACCACCTGGAAATACCAGGTGCTGCATGCTGGGGAGAAGGACCTGGCAGCCCCCTTGAAAAACAATCAGCCATTGAAAACCCTACATAGGGTTGCAATGAGTTGGATTCTACTCAACGGCACCTAATAGCATCAATATTCAGGATATATTTTTATAAGCTTTCAAAACTCAACAATAACAAATTAACTCAGTAAAATGAAGATACTGACTAAAGATTCTGGAGTATAACAGAGAGATCTGGACCAGAGATAAAGACATGTAATTTACTCAGTATATGATACTTTGGCTATGGGACTTAATAAAATCTCCAAAGGAGAGGATGTAAATAAACAAGAAAAGTTAGTCAAGGGCTGAACTAGAAAACTCTAAAATATACAATTCTGGTAAAATAAAATAAAATATTCTGCAAAAGAGATTGAAACAGAGCGTCAGATGCTTTTTGTCTATGAACACACAGAGAAGAAAGGACTTCAGTAGGAAGAAAAGGTACTTCAAATAATCTGATCTGACATACGATAATAGGATAAAAATTTTAAACTTTCAGCAAACTGCATACATATATATAACATGACCAATTAGGATTTATCCCAGGAATTTATCCCAGCATATTTTGTTAAGAGGCTTTAGATTTTCAAATGATGGTTTTAATGGAGCAGAACATTTTTGATAAGTTACAATTCCACACATGATTTTTAAAAATATAAAGAACTCTTAGCAGGGCTGGGGTGTATAGTTCACCAGCAGAGTGCTTGGTGAACATGTGTAAGGCCCCAGGTTCAACCCCCACTACTGTACAAAAACCAAACAACCTCTCAGAAAACCAGGAATGAAAAGTGACACTTTTTACCTGATAGGAGATTAAAACAAAAGTTCTTTAACCAGACAGTACACATTACGGTGCCAGGATTCCCTATAAGCAAGGATGTCTACACTATCATGTTGTTGTTAGGTGCTGTGGAGTTGGGTCCAATGTATATTGACCATATACGTACAACAGAACCAAACACTACCCAACACTGTGCTATGCCCAGCACTATGCCAGTACTTCTCTGCTATTCATAAGGATTTTGATTTTTCAGTGGTAGAGCATTTGCCTAGCATGCACAAGGCCTTGGGTTCAATTATCCAATATTGCAAATTAATCTATAAAAGCAATTAAAAAAAAAACCTATAGCATTTTAGTAAAATCTGATTCTAAAATTCAAATAGAAGCAGAATGGTCAAGAATATCTAAGAAAATTTTAGAAATAAAGAATGGTGAAGGAAGGCCAGGTTCTCACTCTGTAGGTACTTGAGGCTTAACATGTGCTCAGAGTAATTAAAATGATGTAAAAGGAGTCAGGTCTACTTAATGTGATCATCAGTTGTTTTCATTTTCTTATTAGTAATAAATTGAAAAGTTTCCTCATTGGACATTGTTGATACCCAAAGTTCACCGTCCCAGGACTCTAGATAGCTTTAGCCTTTTGTTACAATGATATAGAAAACAATTCTCTTTTGTATTAGCCTAGAACTTGAAGGGCAATAACAATAAACTTTTTTGATAATTTAACTATAAGATAATTCAACAATTTTTGGTAACAATTACCTAACAATGACATAATTAACCTAAGTCTAGTTAAATGGAATCCCAAATTATTTCAAACATGTTAAATATTTCCTTCTTGCTCCCTATCTCTATACAATATCTATATTATAAGAAGTCATATCATAGGTGAATACAAAAATCTGACATATCATGATTGAATAATACATAATAGGCTGTATCTGTTCCTGATTTTAATAATAATAGTAACAAAAAACATACCGTCTGTATTACATAGTTTCAATTAGTTTTTAAATACATTGTTGTTGTTGTTAGGTGCTGTGGAGTCAGTATCCGACTCATAGTGACCCTCGTAGGGTTTTCAATGGCTGACTGTTTCGGGATTGCCTTGGGAGTGGATTGCCAGGCCCTTCTCCCATTTTTACGGTGCTGGGAATTGAACTCGGGACCTCAGAGACTGCAGCACAGCACTCTACCAACTGAGCTAAATCCCAGCCTTTTAAATACATATGACTCAGCTAAAACCAACATGGCCTCATCTTTAATAAGTATTATAAATAATAAGCCACTTTTACACTGCAGTAGAATAGTATTTATAATCAATCTTATAAGAAAAAAAGTATAAATTTCTTTTTTAAACAAAATAAAATATCTTATCAAGATGACTTTGCAAACATGTTGTCATTTACTTGTTAGGCATAGCCTCAAGTTTGCAGGCTTCTTTTAAGCCTTTTTCTTGATAGTAATTTAGTTCAATTAAGAGTAATATCACTAATTCCTTGAAGCATTTTTCAAAAACCTTACAAACAAAACGATCAATGCACAGTTCTTCATGTTGGCAATATTTAGAATTAAATTTAGAGTTGCACTATTATTCTGCTATACTTGAAAATTCTTATATAAGATTGATTTAACCTAGTTCTCCCTTCCTATCAAAATTCATAATTCAAGCTCCTGTAAACTGGAAGGCTGTCCTCTGTTAATGCAACTTCATTCAAATTTTGCAATAGGCAATATTCCATTAAAAACAAAGTTAATCAAAATAAAGTTCCCTCCCTTTGTCAATAATCACAATATTATTTGGTATTCTATTTAAATATTCTATTAAGATTAGTGCCTGGTAAAATAAAAGCATAAAGCACTGTCATTATAACTTTGCAGTTTTAATATCTTTAAGGCATTCCTATTTGAAGATTAATCCCTGTTCCTACTAATATTATAAATGTTGATTTATAACAACAAATAACAAATTTATAACAACAAAGATAAATGAAGGAGATTTAAAAGAGCATTATAGGAAAGTTTTTCCACTAATGTTTAAAAATATAAATTATTTAAAAATATAACCTTAGGAATACATACCATGTTTTCCCACTGTAACAGGAGGTTATAAATGCTATACATATTGAGATTTGTGTTTTTAAAAAGCTGTATGTCAGTTTGTTGAAAAACAGCACACCAAAACTATTTAATAAATTTCCTCATGTTAAAACTATAAGAGTAGGCAAGAAGAGGTGCTGCTTCTTTCTATATAAATAAATAACTTCATGGAATAACTTTCAATAACCAGATGGCTAATATTTTCTAAGTATCACCGCCATTGACAGATGTCTTCAAAGTTGATCAAATAAAAAAGTAATTTAATAACATTCTGAATTAAATTGCATTAGAAATTATCAAAACCTTTCCCCTCAATAATTCTATGTAAAAAAGAAATTGTACTTGAAAAGATAAAAATATATGAAAATATAATTATACATTTTTCAAAAAAAAGCTATGAATAACAGAAACCTTTATCAAGATCATGGTCAAATAGGTCATTAAGAATTTCTCACATTTTTCCTTATTTATAACCCTTGCTCAATTAGCTTGTAATCAATCATTTAATATCTAGCAGTTCCATCCTTCTAAACAAATGAAGTTGATTTTGATAATTGTGTTCTCAGAGTTGGAGATTCAAAACTGCATATGGGCAAAGTAAAAGTGAAGAAAGGCCTCTAATAACTTCATTCCTTGAGTCCCTAACTCATTTCAGTTGGCTCACTGATGATGCTACTGAAGAGGCAAGTTTTGCTAGCTCCAGGGACTACACATAGGACTATTCTCCCCACAAATGTGCCTTACATGACACCACATCAAAATCTGATGGATGTGTATGTTTAACAGAAATGCATTTATGTATTTTCCAAAAGAAACATACAAGAAGGTTCATAGCAGCACTTTAATAATATCCCCAAACTAAAAACAACCCAAATGAATATTGACAGTAAAACTACAAAGATATGAAACAGTATAGATGAATCTCACAAACTTAAATGTTGAGCAAAAGTCAGACACAAAAAGTTCATTCTAAATGGTTCCATTTATACATAGTTCAAAACACATAAAAGAAGTCAGAATAGTGATTACTCTAGGGGGTTGAGGAGAGACCAGTAAGGAGTCTGCTGGGGAGAGGCTTTCTGGAATGTTGGTAACATTCAGGTTCTTGGTTTAGCCGATAGTGACATGGGTGTGTTCAGTTTGTGAAATTTTTGGTATATATTTTGTAGTTCAATAGAAAGTTACAATAAAAACTATGATGAGCACCCTCAATAAGGTTCTGTTCATAGGGAAAGAAAAATAGAAGGAGGCAAAATAGGGGCATTATGGTCAATGTCAGGTAAATGATGGACAGAGCCATTGACAGTTCATGGTCAACAGGTCTTATTGAAGAGTCTTTAGTAAGATTTAAGAGGATTATCTATCTGAGAGTCCTAAAAGTCATGATCTGAGGGGAAAAATAACCACAATCTGGGGCAAGAGTAAGATTTCAAGGGATAGGAGTGGGGCAATTCCAGAAATGTTACCATATACTTTCTCTTTTGCTCACATACATGTTTACTGAGTTGACTACACATGTGACTTACTCCTCAGTCTGTGGTATCTTAAAGCACATGATATACAGAGAAAATAGTTCTAGGAGAATAAAATATAGGAGAAACTATTAGGTTTATGGAAAGCCAAATGTGAAAAAGAACCTACTCATTCCACTCCACCCAAACATAGTTCCAGTTAGACAACCCACCAAGTGCCCTCTATAGTTATGTAATATAAAATTTGTGCAGTTATGGACAGTGGTTATTAAAGACCACTTGCCTGATTTTTGAGCACTGAGTTCCAAAACCAAAATATATGATGGGATGAATTAATAAATTAATCTGATTGAAATCATATAATAGACATTGAGAGAATGGATAAAACCCATGAGAGTTATGAATGCATGAATCAAATTAATAAAGAAGCAAGGATATCCTACCTAATGAGCCAGCAAAACTCTAACAGGTACAGGCCACAAAATAAAGAACAAGCAACATCCAAACCCAATACAGAAACAACCAACAAAATCATGCAAACCACCGAACTCCTCTCAACTGTTACCCTAAATGTAAATGGTCTTAACTCATCATTTCAAAGACAATGATTGGCTAATTGGATCAAAAAACAACTGTCAATATGTGTGATTCAAAAGACTCATCTCATTCACAGGGTCCGAAATATACTGAAAATAAAAGGTTGGAAAACAATATACCAAGCATGTGGAAGCCAAAAAACAAAAAACAAAAAATAAAAAACAAAGAATGGATATACTAATTTCTGACAAACTTGATTTTACCCCTAAATTATTCAGAAGGGACAAAGAAGGCCAATACATATTAATGAAGTGAACAATCAACCAAGAAGACATAACAATAGTAAAGATGTACCAAATCATAGTGCACTAAACTTCATAAAACAAACAATGCTAGCAATAAAAGAACACATAGATATAGACACAGTAAATTATGGGAAAACTCAATACCCCATTCTCTTCAATACATAGGTCATCAAAGCAAAAAACCAACACAGAAATGATGGACATAAATAGTACCATAGACCAACTGGACCTAACACATGTCTACAGAATATTCCAACAAACAAATGTGGAATACACATTCTTCTCAGTGCTACATGGAATTATTTATGAAATAGAAGACATTTTAGACCATAAAACTTGTCTCAAAAAATATAAAAATGCTTAAATTATTACTTGTCCCTTACCACATAACAATGGAATAAAACTGGAAATCAAAAGCAAGGAAAACTACAGGAATGTTATATATAGATGGAAATTGAGTAACACACTTTGGAATGATCAATGAGTCATTGAAGAAATGAGAAAGGAAATTAAAGACTTCCTACAATCAAATGATAATAAAACCACAACCTAACATAATCTATGGAATACAGCAAAAGGCAGCTCTATGAGAGAAGTTCACAGCCATTAGTTCACACATTAAAAAGATAGGGAAGGACCAATTAAATAACTATACACCTTAAGGCACTAGAAGACAGCAAAAATCCAACCCTAAAACTAGCACACAAAGATAAATAATTAAGATCAAGGCAGATATTAACAAAAATAAAGGTTTCTTCCTTTATTAAAAGGGCAACACAGAAAATTAATGGAACCAGTCACCGATTCTTTGAAAATACAAACAAAATCAACAAACTGTCAGCCATACTCACCAAAAAAGCAAGAAAAGACCCAATAATAAAATTAGAGTTGAAGGGTGGGGGTCAAAACAACTGATACTGAGACAAATATTGAGTATACTATGGATTGTCAAAAGAACGAGCACATCTGTCCTAGAAGTGCAACCAGAGTGCTCCTTGGAAGCAAGGATGGCTACACTGCATCTTATGTGTTTTGCACATGTAGTTACAAGGGACTGATCCCTGGAGAAGGACATAATGTTTGGGAGAGTGGCAGGTCAATGAAAAAAAAAAAAAGAAAATCCTGAACTAAATGGATTGACACAGTGTCTGCAACAATGGGCTTAAACATAAATAAGATCATGTGCCTGGCACAGAATCGGGGAGTATTTCATTATGTTGTACATAGGGTCAGTGTGAATGGGACCTGACTCTATGGCACCTAACAACAATAACAACAATAAACCCCAGGTCCTGATGAGCTCACAGAACTAATATTTATCCTCCTCACACCATTCAATAAAATAGAAAGGGAAAGTACACTTCCAAATGCATACTATGAAGCCAGTATCACCTTGATACCAAAACCAGACAAAGACACTACAAAAAGAGAAAACTATAATTTCCCTGATGAACACTGATACAACAATCCTTAATAAAATTCTTGAAAATGGAATATAGCAATGCACCAAAACAATCATACACCATGACCACATGAGCTTCGTTCCACAGATGCAAGACTGGTTCTACATATATAAGTCAATAAATATAATTCAACATATCAGGAGAATAATAGACAAAAACACATGATCATCTCAATTTATGCTGAAAAAGCATTTGATATGGGAAAAGTTCAACATCCTTTCATGATAACAGTCCCAAAGAAACTGAGAATAGAAGGAACATATTTCAATATCATAAAGGTCATCTATGACAAACCTACAGGCAACATAATATAAAATGGGGAAAGACTGAAAGTATTCCCTCTAAGATCAGGAATAAGACAAAAATGTCTACTCTCTCCTCAATATAGTGATTGGAATCCTAGCCAGAGCAACCAGGCAAGAGGAAGAAATAAAAGAGATACAAATAGGGGATGAAGAGGTCAAATATCCCTATTTGCAAATGACATGATCTTATACTTAAAGAACCTTAAAAACTCCACTAGAAAACTCTTAGAGCTAATTAGCTCCTTCAGCAACATAGCAAGATACAAAATTAATACTCAAAAATCAGCAGGATTATTTTATACCAATAACAAACAGGAAGAGGAAGGTATCAGACAGATTCAAAATAGCTCACCAAAAAAATAATATTTGGGAATTAGTCTAACCAAAGATCCTAAATACCTCTACAATGCAAATTTCAAAATACTAAAGAAAGAAATCAGAAAAGATACTAGAAGATGGGAAGACCTCCACTGCTCATGAATCAGAAGAATTAATATTGTGAAAATGGCTATACTACCAAAAGAAATCTACAGATTCAATGTAAATGTCACCAATATTCTAATTACATATTACACAGAAATAGAAAAAATAATCCTAAAATTCATATGGAAGGACACAAGACCTTATATAGCCAAAATCATTCCAAGTAGCAAAAACAGTGCAGGAAGCATCACAATATCTGACTTCAAACAGCTTCAAACAGCTTGGTACTGGCACAAAAACAAGCACAAAGATCAATGGAACAGAATAGAAGGCATAGATATACACCCACACAACTACAGCCACCTGATCTTTGACAAAGGTACCAAAGGTATACACTGGAGAAAAGATAGCCTTTTCAGCAAATGGTACTGTGTAAATTGTATCCATATGTAGAAGAATGAAAGTAGACCCATAACTCTCAACCTGTATGAAAATCCACTGAAAATGGATCTGAGACCTCAACCCAAAACCATAAATCTTAAAACTACTACAAGAAAATATAGGGAACACTCTCCAACACATAGATAGGAAAGTACTTTCTTAACAAGATCCCAATAGCCCAGGAAACTGCACCAATATTTAACAAATGGGACTACATACAACTAAAAAGCTTTTGTACAGCAAAGGAAATATTTGAGAGAGTAAAGCGAGAACCCATAGAATGTGAGAAAATCTTTGCATTCTACACATCTGACAGAGGACTAATTTCTAGAATATATAAAGAACAAGAGAGGAAGCACTAAGACAACAAATAACCCAATTAATAAATGGGCAATGTAATTGGACAGTTCTCAAAGTATGAATGGCCCTGAAACATATGAAAAAATGTTCAATATTCCTAGCCATCAGGGAAATGCAAATCAAAACTACAATGAGATTCTATCTCACCCCAGTAAGAATGGTCAATATTAACAAACCAAACAACAACAAATGCTAGCGAGGATACAGAGGAAAAGGAACACTTTTACTCTGCTGGTGGGACTCTAAATTAGTTCAGCCACTATAGAAACCAGTATGGAGGTATCTTAGAAAACTAAAAATAAAATTACCATATGATACAGCTATATCACTTCTAGGAATATATCCAAAGGAAGATAAGTCATCATATCACAGGGACACCTGTACTTCCATATTTAAGGCAGCACTCTTCACAATTACAAGGGTATGGAATCAATCCAGATGTCCATCAGATGATTGGATCAAAATGTAGTATATATGCATAATGAAATATTATTCACCAGTAAAGAAGAATGAAATTCTGTCACTTGTAGGAAAACGAATGGAACTGGATATCATTTTAAGCAAAATAACCCAGACTCAAAAAGAGAAATACCCCATGTTCTCACTCATATGCAGTAGCTAGATCTACCTTAAAAATATACATATATACACATACATATGTGTGTATATGTGTGTGTATATATGTATATAACCTGCAGCCATAGCCCTGTGGTATCTGATCCCATCAGATCTCAGAAGCTAAGCAGGGTCGGGCCTGGTAAGTACTTGGATGGGAGACTGCCTGGGAACACCAGGTGCTGTAGGTTTGGGAGACAGACCCAGCAACACACTCCTAAAAATCAATCCGCCATTGAAAATCCTATGAACAGCAGAGATGCACTGACAATAGTGTTTCGCCTGTTGTATATAGGGTCATGCTATAAGTCAGATACCGACTCAATGGCACCTAACAACAACAACATATGTATATATGCATATGTTTGTATATATACACATATGTATCATGTATATATGTATTGTGTGTATACATATGAGTACATATAAAATCATACTTTTCTAAGATTGCAAAATACAAATTGACCTAATATGAGGGGAGAGGAGACTAATGGAAGAGAGTGAAAGATGGGGAAAGTGGGAAGACAAGTGGGAACACCTAATAAGAGGGGTAAAGAAGGAAAGAAAAAGTATGTAATATAGGATGCAACTCTATGAGAATCCCCAAAAAAAGCATACTATAACTCATAATTGTATACAATTATCATTACATGTTAATAAAAATCCCCCCCCTTTTTTTTTACTGTTTTCTGTAAAACATCTGTTGTTGTTGTTAGTTGCCATGAAGTTGAGTCCAACTCAAAGCAACCCTATGTACAAACAGATAAAACACTGCCCAAAACTGTGCCATGCCCGGCACTATTGTCAGTACTTCTCTGCTATTCATGGGGTTTTCAATGGCTAATAGTTTTGGGAATGAGCTGCCACGTCCTTCTCCCAAGCCTAACCACCCTGCCTTCCCAGGTAGTCTCCCATCCAAGTATTAACAAGGCCCAACCCTGCTTAGCTTCCAAGATCTGTCAGGATCAGACGCCACAGTGGTATAGCTGCAAGCACTATAAAATGTTTAAGGAGATGAAAGTGTAAGCAATTCTAATTTGATAATTGCATAATGGATATATGTACTGAAATATCACTCTGTATTCCATCAATATGTATGCTATTTAAAATACTAATAAAAACAAGAAAGAAAGAAAGAAAGAAAGAAAGAAAGAAAGAAAGAAAGAAAGAAAGGAAGAGAAGAGAGGAGAGGAGAGGAGAGGAGAGGAGAGGAGAGGAGAGGAGAGGGAAAGAGAAAGACCAGGTACATTCCAGTGGTAGAGCACTTGCAAAGTATGAAAGGCCCTGGGTTCAGACCCGAGTACCACACACACACACACACACAAAAATCTATCAAAAATGTTCCTGAAGGCTTCATTGAATACTTTAAAACAATTTATTCAATATATCAAAACAGTGCTTCATTATTATTATAGTGCCTAAGACTGAGAAATCAATTTTGGTAAACACAGGAATATTGAAAACAAGAATAAACCAAACATATACTATCTACATTTGTTGTCAATTTATTTTAATTTTTATTTCTTTGATGCTGAGGATCAAACCCATGGCCTTATACATGCTGATAAATTTTTAACCCTTCCAAAAAAAGAAATACTTTTGCATTGTTAGTCCTTCAAAGAGTTATCCTCAATTACTTAGTTAGCTATAGCCATTTTCCATTTGTTAGAGTCCCATATACTTATCGTTGAAAAATAAAAAAAAAACACAATTCATATCATTTGCATTCATAGTAAAATTTTAGATAATTTTTAGTTAATGGAGGGTATTTAAATTATTTTCTACAATAAAAATGATATAGGAAACAAAAATAATTAGTACATTATAGAACAAAAAATTTAAAACAGTAGTAAGGCAGCAATATTAAACTAGTTTTATTTCCTAGAAACATCAGGCAAATTAACTTTCAGGAGTGGACATTTTAAGTGAAAAATGCTGACTACAATCCAAAGTGTCACTCTTAAATAACGATAGCTCTGCAATATCAATATAAGGTCTAAACTAAAGATTGAATTGGAAGTTTCAATTTCTTGGAAAGAGTATATCAACATCATCACCTTCTCGTGGAACATTTCCCGGCTCTTCTCAGTCTTTGGCACAACCATTATGCCAGAATAAAGTTACCCAATTTTTCCACAACATCTCAAACACATTATATACTATGCTTATTCACGAGAATACCCCCATGTGCTTGCAAAATTCCATGATGAATTCTATGAGAGAATCAAAGAACTTGAGACATGGAAGTCATTAGAAAAGTATGCTATGGAAAGAGCCTATCTGATAGGGGAGCAAAATGAAAGAGAACAAGCATGCTGAGACAAAAGCTCAGAAATGGAAAGGACAGGGAGAATGACCAAGGGCAGCCAGCATCTGTGGAGACAGAGAACAAGATTAGAAGACAGCTCAGAGAGTATCCCATGTCCCCACTCTTCCTTCACAACTCAGTGAAAGACATGTCTTTCTCTGAGAAGCCTTCCATTACCAATCCATCTTACTGATTATCCCTTTATTGTTTGTTTTTCTGATCCTTTGACTTATACTGTCTTGGCATATGAATTCATATGCATATATCCCTGCTTTCTCTGATATCCTTTACTATACATTCAATTCCCTAGAAGAAACAAACCATAATTAAATGAATAGAAGAAAGAATAAGTACATGAATGACTAATACCATATTCTAAAACCAAGATTTTTTACTTTTGTGCATATTTATTAAAGAAAACACTTGCTAATAATTAGGCTAAGTTTTTACATCATAAAACTATCTTTCAGAAAAACAGAACACTCTCTGGGCCAATGAGATCTAAAATTATTCTTAGATTCACAAGCAGTAGCAGTCATCCCTGAGAATATTTTTCTTTGGAAAATAGCCAGTCTCTGCTGTCTGCCTGGAAGTTCAGGGCTCACCATAATGTATTCTATACTTTCAATGTAGATTATTCCTGCTATACTGTATGCTGTTCTGTAAAGATCATCCAGACATTTAGTCAAAATAAAGACAACACCTACATAGGGAAGGGAAGGGATAAATCTACAGTAGAATTTTACTTAAATTTCTAAAATAGCTACTTTTAACTCCAAGTAAAATTTGGTATTTTGGTAAAGACCTTTACAGCATTTAAAGAGTGTTAGTCTTGGCATGATACAAGTTGGGGAAGACTTAGTGTTTAATGAATTACCATTCCCTTTCATCTAGTTCATGCTGATGATGTGAACAAACAAGAAGTCCTCATGTAGGCAAGAAATTGATATCTTATGATGTCATGGTACATAAATTACTTTAAGGTGTTCTATTCAACAACTGAACCAATATATTTTGCTAATAACAAGCAAGGAAAAGGGAATGGTTCTGCAATCTTCCCAGGGAGAATCTGATCCAAAGTTTGTTTGATGCTGACTATTATTTCTGGCATTTCTGTAACCTATTAGGAAGTTTAGGAAAGAAAAATGGAATTGGCTGATTCGCTGGGAGTTAGCTAGGTACACAGAGCTCAAGCAAGATCCTCTTCTTAATTCTTAGGTTGGATGCCCTGCTGACCTTCCTCCAATTAAAGTTCTTATCATTCTATAGTATAATTTCCAAATTTCCAACCAGACTATATGGTCCTTTGAGAAAGGACTACGTATTACCTGACACATGCTGGGAACTAAATAGTTGTTGAGTAAACTTGTGTTTTCCACCTAAAAACTTCCAGGCAAAACCTAGTCATATATAGAGTCTAATCTCTTAATAAGTAAATGGAGAAGACAAACTTTAATATTTCAGTGTACCTTTAAGTATTATGTCATAAAACAAAATATTTCCTAAACAATGTCTTTCTAGTAATCAATTTTCCAATATAACAACTAGAACATTTCATTACCCAAATTTCTCAACAAAATCTAGAGAAATTTCTAAATGTCCTAAGACCTAAATCTTATTTCTTTAAAAAAAATCTGTTTCCATTTATAAAGAATAAAACATCTGAAGCCACTGAGTTCCATTTTCTTCTATTTCCGTCACTTAAAAATAGTCAAGCTAATTTTTCTGTTAAAAAAACTGACTAGTAATATAATTCTGAAAATACAGATCCATGATAGAAAGCCAATATAAACTAATCCATAGCAAGAGTTTTATAAAATACAATGTTTCACTGGGCACTGTGGAGCATTTTTATATTCCCACCTTGTTAGGAGGCTGAGGAAGAAAAATTATAAATTTGAGGCCATAAACAGCTTGTGTAATTTAGCAAGACCCTGACTCAAAATAAGAAATTTTAAAAAGGGCCAGGGATGCAGCTCAGTGGTGCAGCACTTGCCTAGCATGTGTGAGTCCCTGGGTCCAACTCCCAAAACTGTAAAAAAAATTTAAATAAAATAAATATAATGCTTAGGTTCTAGTTATTAGCTTGGCTCACAGCATAGTATAAAACAGAGCTTTTAAATATGTTGTGATTTTACTTACTTCAAAGCTTCCTCAAATTTATGAATTTTCTTTTGAGTTTCTTCTTTTTCTTTATCAAGTTCATTCTGCAATTCATGAACCTGCCATGACAAGAACATGTGAGATTTATAGGAAGACAAGTCAAGTATACTCAAAAGAGAAACACAAACAATGAAACAGTAATCTCAAATCATTTTCAATAACAAAAAAGCAGATTTAGATACTTCAAGACAGAAACTTGGTCAACCATCATTTTTTACCAAAGAATGATTTCAATGCTATACTTCCAATACCAATTTTCTATTCAAAGTTAATAATTGCTTGAGTCTAACTATACTTTTTGTTGTTAGATGTCATGGAGTTGGTTCCAACTCATAGCAACCCTGTGTACAACAGAACGAAACACTCTCCAACACTGTGCCATGCCCAGCACTATGTCAGTGCTTCCCTGGTTTTCATAGGGCTTTCAATGGCAGATTGTTTCAGGAATGGATTGCCAGGTCTTTCTCCCTAGCCTATAGCACTTGGTACTCCAAGGCTGTCTCCTATCCAAGGACTAATCAGGCCAAACCTGCTTGGCTTCCGAGAACAAACAGGATTAGATGCCAGCATGTTGAGTCTCTTAAAAATAATTTCAAGTTTCAGAAATTTAAAAAGGTACCATTATTTTTATTTTTTTATTTATTTTTGATACTGAGGGTTGAACCCAGGGTCTTCCACTTGCATGCTTTGCAAGTACTGTACCACTGAGCTGCACCCTCAGCCCACTATTTTTACTTTTTTTGAGACAAGTTCTCGCTAAATTACACAGACTACCTCTGGTCTCGAACTTGTGATCCTCCTGTCTCCGTCTCCCGAGTCGCTGGGATTATAGGCATGTGTCACTGTGCCCAGCTCATCATTTTGCTTTTTAAAATCATTTTTTTAGTCAAAGGAAAAAAGAATCTCATGAGGTTGAAGACATTACAATAAATAATGTGCCTATAGTCCCCAAACACAGAAGGGTTATGATGAAATAGCCTTTTCTTCCAGTGTTGGGCATGAGTTGTATATCCACTTACCAAGTCTGGGAGGAAAACCCCCTACCATGACTATCTCCTTCCTGAATACAGCATCCTTTGAGTGGATAGGATGGCAGCATCAATATCAAAGGCTAAATAAAAAAAAATTCTCTTCACAGAAAGCTCTTCACATGCAAATGCAGATAGGTGTATGCAGTGTAGACATTATGTTGTTGTTGTTGTTAGGTGCTGGTGAATCAGTATCCGACTCATAGCGACCCTCATAGGGTTTTCAACGGCAGACTGTTTCAGGATTGCCTTGGGAGTGGATTGCCAAGCCCTTCTCCGATTTTTGTGGTGCTGGAAATTGAACTCAGGACCTCAGAGACTGCAGTGCAGCGCTCTACCAACTGAGCTAAATCCCAGCCTGTAGATATTATAGGCATCTTAAAATATAAGAAAGAAGCTTTGCTGCAGTGGACAGAAAGGGAGGAATGAAAGAATAGCCATGGTTCTATTCACACTGCAAATGGGGCTGTAAAGCCGCGCTGATAGGTAAGGAAGCCTTTAACTTATGGGATGAGAATACCTACTGCGGACCTGCTGGCAACCACCATGAGACTGAAAGTGAGACTGGTAGACAATGGGATGAGAGAGGAAAGACTAGACCGACCAAACACACAGACACAACAAGCCACGTCAAACACTGAATCAGTGTCAGCCAACAATAACTTTTTATCAGTTTGGATGGAGACCTATTTCATTCAAACACTATGTTTTGTGGCCTATTCCTTTTATCATTCTTCTATATATTTCTCCTGGTAATTTAGTGAATAAATTAATAAACTCAACTATCTATTTAAAAACTAAAAGAAGTCAGAGAACGGCAATTTTTCATGATAATATCAAAAAATTTTTACTGGTTGCTGTGAGTGCAATCACTAAAGTGAGAAAAAACTGAGAAGCAGAGAATAAAATGCAGAGTGGTGATGGGGTAAATAATCAGGACAACTGGGAGACAAGAGCCCCCACACACCATATTTTAAATATTGCATAAAGACTATTTTTCTTTTCTTTCTTTCTTTCTTTTTTCTTTTTTCTCTCTTTTTTTTTTTTTTTGTTGTTGTTGTTATTGTTGTTTTTATAGTATTGGCATTTGATCCCAGGGTCTCAAGTATGCTTTACCACTGAGCTGCACCCCAGCCCACTCTTTTACATTTTATTTTGAAATAAGGTCTCCCTAAGTTACAGAGGGCCGCACTGGCCTCAAATTTGCATTCCTCCTGCCTCAGCCTCCTCAGTCACTAGGATTACAAGCATGTACCACCAAGCCTAGGTAAGACTATTTTTTTTAATAGGAAAACAAAGAACAACTTGCCTTCAAAATCTTTATCAATACATTTATTTTATCTGCAAAAAAGAAAAGTTTGCAGTTCAAAATTTTACCAGGTTCAAGACTTAAATCACTAGTATTTCATTTGGATCCCTAGTAAATACTCTAACACTTGACATATAGTAAACATGTTAAATTGGAATACAAACAGTACTAAAATTAAAGAAGCATGGGTCTAACACAAATCTAATATAGAAATAATGTCTACAATTGTATAGAATGTATAGTTTAATGTGCAGAATTAAAGATTAAAACCCCCAAGTGGAATTCAGAGATTACCTAATGTGATGATTCTGGAAACATGTGTTTTTATATTAGTAAAATACTTTCTTGAAATAAAATCTTGTCTAATTTCTCTGACTTGGGAATCCAGTACTACAACAATTAGAAGGGTGGCCATGGGCATCTTTGTTGTGTTTCTGACATTCCAGGATAATATTTCGTCTTTTCTCCATGGAGAATTGTGTTAGCTGTGGGTTTGTTAGACATGGCCTTTTATTATGTTGAGGTACATTCCTTCTATACTTAACCTGTTGAGTTTTTATCATGAAAGGATGTTGAATTTCGTCAGATATGTTTTCTGCATCTGTTGAGATGATCATATGATTTTCATCCTTTATTATATTAATTGATATATTTATTGATGTGCTTATGTTGAAAAATGTTTGGAATATACACTTGACATGTCTGATCCTTTCAATGTGCTATTAAATTCAGTTTGCTACTATTTTGTTGAGGATTCTTGCATCTATGTTCATTAGAGATACTGATCTGTATTTTTTTTCCTGTACTATCCTTGGGAAAAAAAAAAAATCCATGATAGCAGCCATATTCCCTCCATGCTCTAGGCTTTGGGCCTGAAATCTCTGATTTGGGGAATTGGCACCCAAACTACATGGGACAGGGAGAACCCCAGGGAGGACCCCACAGGCTCCACTGCTTCTCAAACAATACAATAGACACAGAATATTTTGTGGAACCATCTCTTTGGTCACCCAGGACATTGTGGGGCAATCCGCCATTTTCTACGTAATCGACAAAATCTCTATAGACTAAGACAGACTGCTCCTGCAGATTGTGTGAAAACACTGCCATCCTGAGTTCTTGAGGGAGCACTGCTTCCTACAGTATCAACTTCACCCGGTGGAACTGGGTGCCCACAGTGCAGATTCCACCTGCAAGAAGGGTTTTTTTGTTTGTTTGTTTTTCTTTCCTTTTCTTTTTTTTCTTTTCTTTTCTTTTCTTTTTCTTTTTGTATGGGGATTTGAATCCAGGGTCTTGTGCCTGCTTGCTTTGTAGGTGCTGGACCGCCATGCTGCACCCCCACCCCATATTTTTTTACTTTTTGAGACAGGGGCTTGCTGGGTTGCACAAACTGCCTCTGATCTCAGGCTTGTGGTCCTCCTGCCTCCACCCCCAAGCCACCAGGATTGCAGGCATGCACCACCGCACCTGACTAGAAGTGTTTTTATGTGTGTGTGTGAGCATGGTTTTGAGTGTATGCATGGTTTTGTTTTTGTTTTTGTTTTGATTTTGTTTTTTGTATCTTGGGTTTTTTTGTTGTTGTTGTTGTTGTTTGTTTGTTTGTTTTCGTTGTTTTGTACGGGGGTTTGAAACCAGGGTCTTGCGCCTATTTACTTTGTAGGTGCTGGACTACCGCGCTGCGCCCCCAGCCCATATTTTTTTACTTTTGGAGATAGGGTCTTGCTGTGTTGCGCAGGCTGCCTGTGATCTTGGGCTTGCGATCCTCCTGCCTCCGCCCCCCAAGCTGCTGGGATTGCAAGTGTATACCACCGCACCTGACTACAAGCGATTTTATATGTGGGTGGGAGCATGTATGCATGAGGTTTTTTTTATTTTCTTTTTTATTTCTATTTTCTTCCTTTCTTGTTTTACTCTCTTCCCTCTTTCTATTCTCCTTCTCTTTTTCTTATGCTACATATGCATCCTTGTATTATTTTACCATCAGAACCCCCACACGTCTGTCAGTTTGCCGCACTGTGGGGGCTTGCATGTTGGGATGAGGCTGAGAGCTCTGCCACTGTAACCTCTGACATGAGCAAGGTTACCCATGGTGGACAGGTTTTCAGCTGAGCTTCCAGACTAAGACAGACTAGGGAGTAGGACCTGGCGAGCCACTCCCGAAACAACTAGCCATTGAAAACCCTATGGATAGCAAAGAGACACTGTCAGATATAGTGCCGGAAAATGAGGCCCCCAGGTTGGAAGACACTCAAAAGACTACTGGGGAAGAGTTGCCTCCTCAAAGTAGAGTCTACCGTGATGACGGAAATGGAGTAAATGCCCAGGATGATCAACTTGCTGAAGTGGCATGACTCAAAATGAGGAGAAACAACTGTAAACATCCATTAATAATTGGAACATGGAATGTACATACTATGAATCTAGGCAAATTAGAAATCGTTAAAAGTGAAATGGAACGCATAAACATTGACATTCTAGGCATCAGCAAGCTAAAATGGACTGGCATAGGCCATTTTGAGCCAGACAATCATATGTGTCTATTATGCTGGGAATGATAAAGAGAAATGGGGTTGCATTCATCATCAAAAAAGACATTTCAGGATCTGTCGTGAAATACAATGTTGTCAGTGATAGAATAATATCCATACATCTACAAGGAAGGCCAGTTAATATGACTACTATTCAAATTTATGCACCCACCACTAAGGCCACAAATGAAGAAAGGGAAGACTTCCATCAGCTTCTGCAACGTGAAATAGATCAAACATGCAATCAAGACATACTGATAATCACTGGTGACTGGAATGCAAAGGTTGGAAACAAAGAAGAAGGCTCGGTAGTTGGAAAATATGGTCTTGGTGACAGAAACGAAGCTGGAGATCGCATGATAGAATTTTGTCAGACCAATGACCTTTTCATTGCAAGTACATTTTTTCAACATCATAAACGGAGACTATACACATGGACTTCACCAGGAATCAAATTGACTACATATGTGGAAAGAGATGATGGAAAAGCTCTATACAAAATGTCAAAACAAGACCAGGTGCTGACTATGGATCAGACCATCAACTTCTCATATGCAAGTTCAAACTAAAGCTGAGGAAAATTAGAACAAGTATACGAGAGCCACGGTATGACCTTAAGTATATCCCACCTGACTTCAGAGACCACCTCAAAAATAGGTTTAATGCATTAGACACAAATGACAGGAGACCAGAAGAGTTGTGGCATGACATAAAAGATATCATTCAAGAAGGAAGCAAAAAGTTCTTAAAAAGGCAAGGAAAAAAGAAAAGACCAAATTACATGTCAAAAGAGACACTGGACCTTGCCCTGGAATGTCAAGCAGCTAAAGCAAAAGGAAGACATGATGAAGTTAAGGAACTAAACACAAGATTTCAGAAGGCAGCTCGAGAAGACAAAAACAAATATTATAATGACATGTGCAAGGAGCTGGAGGCAGAAAAGCAAAAGGGAAGAACATGCTCTGTGTTTCTCAAGCTTAAGGAAGTGAAGAAAAAATTCAAGCCTCGAGTGGCAGTAGTGAAAGATTCTACAGGGAAAGTACTAAATGATGCAGGAAACATCAAAAGAAGATGGGAAGAATACAGAATCATTATACAAGAAAGAATTGGTAGATGACCAACCATTCCAAGAGGTTGCATATGAAGAGGAACCAATGGTGTTGAAGGATGAAGTGGAAGCTGCCTTGAAAGAACTGGTGAAACACAAGGCTCCAGGAATTGATGGGATACCAATAGAGATGTTTCAACAAACAGATGCAGCACGGGAGGTGTTAACATGTTTATGCCAACAGATTTGGAAAACAGCTACTTGGCCAACTGACTGGAAGAGATCCATATTTGTGCCTATTCCCAAAAAAGGGGATCCAACTGAATGTGCAAACTATCGCACAATATCATTAATATCACACACCAGCAAAATTCTACTAAAGATCATTCAGAAGCGACTGCAGCAGTAAACAGACAGGGAATTACCTGAAAATCAAGCAGGATTCAGAAGAGGGCGGGGAACTAGGGACATCATTGCTGATGTCAGGTGGATATTAGCTGAAAGCAGAGAATATCAAAAAGATGTCTATCTATGTTTTATTGACTACGCAAAAGCATTTGATTGTGTGGATCATAACAAATTATGGATAACACTTCAGAAAATGGGAATACCAGAACACCTACTTGTGCTCATGAGAAATCTGTATGTGAACCAGGAGGCAGTTGTTCGAATAGAACAAGGAAACACTGAGTGGTTTAAAGTTGAGAAAGGTGTGTGTCAGGGCTGTATACTTTCACCCTATCTCTTCAATTTATATGCTGAGCAAATAATCCAAGAAGCTGGACTTTATGAGGAAGAACGTGGCATCAAGATTGGAGGAAGACTCATTAACAACCTGCGCTATGCAGATGACACAACTCTGCTTGCTGAAAGTGAAGAGGATTTAAAACATTTACTGATGAAGATCAAAGATCATAGCCTTCAATATGAGTTACGACTAAACATCAACAAAACAAAAATCCTTACGACTGGGTCAGCACGCAACTTCACAATAAATGGAGAAAAGATTGAGGTTGTCCAAGATTTTGCTTTGCTTGGCTCTATAATCAACACCCATGGAGGCAGCAGTCAAGAAATCAAAGGATACATTGCTCTAGGAAGAGCTGTGGCAAAAGATCTCTTTAGAGTTTTGAAAAGCAAAGATGTCACATTGAAGACAAAGGTGCGTCTGACTCATGCCATGGTATTTTCAGTCGCATCATATGGTTGTGAAAGCTGGACATTGAACAAGGGAGACAGAAAAAGAATTGATGCTTTTGAATTGTGGTGCTGGAGACGTATATTGAATACAGCACAACTGCCAAAAGAAACAACAAATCTGTCCTTGAAGAAGTACAACCAGAGTGCTCCTTGGAAGCAAGAAAGGCCAAACTGCGTCTTACATATTTCAGACATGTAGTTAGGAGAGAACAATCCCTGGAGAAGGACATCATGTTTGGAAGAGTGGCAGGTCAATGCAAAAGAGCAAAACCCTCCACCAGATGGATTGACACAGTGTCTGCAACAATGGGCTTAAACATAAATAAGATCGTTTGCCTGGCACAGAATCGGCAAATGTTTAGATCTGTTGTACACAGGGTCACTGTGAGTCAGACTTGACTCGACAGCACCTAACAACAACAACAATCCTTGGGAAGATAGTTTTTAACTTCACCACTGATACTACAAATATTTCACAATAACTTTTAAGATATATTTCTCTAATATTCAACAAGTGAAAATTAACTTCTCTTCCCAATCTTTCTAAATAATAACTTTGCACATTTACTTCTTCCTCTCGTAGTCATTTTACTTTTATATAATCTGAGAATGTTGTTCAGGTGGCTATTTTAAATTTTTAACTATATGTATCTTTACTTTCCAGAATTTTTTCTGACATATTGCACTGTTTCATATCATTTATACAATGTATATTTACGTTCAACTATGCTTTTGATCATTTTGGCATACATCACTACGCCTTTTTCTGTCTTAAATATATTTTGTCTTAATTTGATTCTTTGCTTATCTTTGTTGTTGTTAGGTGCCATCATGTCAGATCTGATTCATAGCAGCCCTAAATATAGTAGAGTAAAACACTACCCAACACTGTTCCATGCACACGATCTTTGTATGTTTGAGCCCACTGTTGCAGACACTGTGTTTCTTCTCATTTTGTGTCATGTCACATCAGGAAAAGGAGGTCCCAAGGGATTTACTCCATTCCTGTCATTAAGGTCAACTCTACTTTGAGGAGACAACTCTTTTCCAGTTGCTCCTTGAATGCCTTCTAGCCTAGGGGGCTCATTTTCCAGCATTATATTTGACCATGCTTCTCTGCTATTCATAGGGTTTTCAATGGCTAAGTGTTTTAGGAGTGGGCTGTTGGGTCCTTCTTCCTAGTCTGTCTTAGTCTGGAAGTGCAATTGAAACCTGCCCACCATGGGTGGAACTGCTGGTATTTGAAATATCAGTGGAATAGCTTTCGGCATTGCAGCAACATGCAACCCCCCACATCACAACAAGCTGACAGACATGTGAGGGGTTGCTTATCTTTAGGTTGATTAAAATATCTCATCCAGTAATATTAATTCTCAAAAAAGAGTATCCTAGTGACATACATTAGAAAATAATCATTAACTTTGGCAGAAAATCAACTTGGGTCAGAGATTTATTGGAAGTGCACAGTTAGTAGATCAGTCCATAATGGTGTCAGGACAGATGTGGCAGAGGTAGGAGGCAGGGCCCATAACAGATGACTTTACATCTGCGTAAGCAGGAAGCACAAAAAGAGAGGAGTCTCAGGTCTGGGATAAAGACTTCCAAAGGCCTGTCCCCAGTAACTCACTTCCTCCATGTCAGACCCATCTCCCAAAGTTCCATAACCTCCCAAGTTAGTACCACTAACTAGGGACCAAATGACATGATCTTTGGGGACATTTTAGATCAAAACCATAATACTCTAACCCTGGCTCCCAAAGGTCATTGCCATCTCATAATGCAAAATGCTTTTAGTCCAATTTCAAGAGTTCCCAAACAGTCTCAATTGTGTTTAAAAGTCCAAGTGCAAGGATCCACTAACACTCAAGGCAAATATAGCTGCAGGCTCCTGTAAAACAAAAATCAGTTTACATGCTTCCAACATGTAATGGCACAGAGTAAATACTCCCATTCCAAAAGAGAGGAATGGGGACACAGAAAGGAAAGATCAGTCCATAGCAAGATGAAATCCGACTGGACAAACAAACTGTTAATATAAGACTGGCATGTGACACATGCAACATCATCTGGCATCTGACATCTAGAATCATCCTAGCTTGAACAGGCTTGGGTAGCTCTGCCTCCATGGCCCTCTTAGGTAAGCTCCAGTTGTTACCAGCAGCTTCCCTCAGCAAACATTTCACATTGCTTACATATCCAACATCCTGGGGTCTCCATAGCTGCTTAGGCTCCACCTGCACAGCTTCACACATCAAACCTTGAGAGGATCTCCACAGTGCATCCAACCCTGTTATACATTGCCTAGCCTTACAGACTATCTTCTGAAGCCTTGGATACATACTGATTTTCTATTTTCTGCATTAGTATCAATCATGTTGACCAAAATTTTTTATTCTTTGTCCTTTTCCTTTGCAATCTATAAGGTAATTATGTTTTCTTTCATATCACAGATTCAGTTCTTTATATCTATTGTACTCCATGAAGCCCTTATGTGGATTTTAAATCTGCTCTAGGGTTTAGTTCCTTCCAGTCCTTCTTACTACAATTGTCTCCATTTTCATGTCATCCTTTTTATTTCCCTATGGTATCAGTTTCTCCTTCATAGACATCACATCTTCTTGTACTCTATGATGAATTTCTTGATAGTTTCTTCTGGAGTAATACATTGTTAGAATAAACTCCTTTCTCTGAGTCATGTATATCAGTGGTCCCCAATCTTTTCGGCACTAGTGACTGGTTTTGTGAAAGACCATTTTTCCATGGTCCTGGTCCAGAGGTGTAGTTCAAGTAGTAATGCCAGTGCTAGAGAGAGGATGCAAACTGAGATGAAGTTCTCTCAGTCAGCCAGTGGTCACCTCCTGCCTGTGTGGCCTGGTTCCTAACTGGTTCAAGGCCGGGGGACTGAGAACTCCTAAATGGTCCCAGGGTGGTGGTGACCCTGTTCTATATGATGCTCTCTTTCCTTTGTTCTACAACATTTTCCAACTGATCCATTTTTGCTTTTTTTTCTTCTACTCATCTGTGAACAGTTGTCATCATTCAGATTTGGTGCCTGATAAAAACAACAGGGGCATAACTTTGTTTCTATTACATGTCTCTTAGTGTGGTTTTCTTCTCAGAGCTACAGCTAAAATCCAATTCCAAGACAATTCCCAGGAGGGTTTTAACTGGGTTATCCTGCTTGCTTCTTTAGAATACTGAAATGACATATTACATGGAAAACTAACAGGGAACTGCTATCAGCGTTACTGACAAGTCAACAGTATTCTACACATTGGGATGTATGTACCTCCAAAGTACCATGCTATCAGTGGTTTCCCTCTGTTTCCTGCCCTTTTATTTGTTTCTGTTTTTTCTTTTCCTGGGACTCAGAAATGTCTGCATGAAAGCATAATTGAGATTTATATTTTTAAGTGGGAAAGTGTTTAAAAACTAACCATTTATGAGAAAATTTTATTTAAAATGACATCGTGAGTCTGAGTGAAGGGTCTAGATTCATATTGCCTGGATTTGCATCCTTCACAAGTTATTTAACATTCTGTCTCACTTGCCTCCTCTAAGAAATGGAAGTAACAACAGTACATACCACATATCAAAGAATTGCAATAAGATAATAAATTACTCCATCTAAAACTTTTCAAATAATATTGGGAACATAATAAATTCTCAATAAATGCAAAAATTATTATTGCTATCAGATTAAATACTCTCTATATACACATTTTCTCAGTAACTTCAGGTTATTATTAATAGCCCAAATCACAATGTGCCACAATATAGTAATTCACTTACATTGTTTGTCCTTTCAGAAAATATCTCCTGAATTGCACATTTTGAGTAATTGCAAGTGCTTTTCATCACTCACTATTGAAGCTTAACCTCTGTCAAATTTTCAGTCTCCACTTCTTGATGCTAGTCAGTGTGCTAAAACAAGCACCTTGACCTAATTTACTGTTTCTACAACTATTAGAACAATTTCTAAATGAAGACTGGAACTGTCTGGGTGAGGAATGAGGGGCTTCCCTTTGAGCAATACATGTATGTGTCAATAAACATAGTTTTGAACTGGCAGAGGAAGGGGCTCCTTAAAGGTAGAAGCTGTTGCTCATTTATTTTTATGTCTCCAGCACTCAGCATACATGGTCCATACTAGAATAGTCAATAAATGCTGTTCTTCTGGGTTTTTTTCTTAATAGAGTATGTTGGTATTTTATGCTTAAGATCATTTTTGGATTATGTTTGTATTTTGACCTATATTTCAGAGAGTTGTGGGTGATGGATAATTAATTAAACACCAAATGAGAAATCAGTACATAGTGCACTCCATAAAAAGGAATACAGATTAATATTCTCATTGGGTTAAAAAGTTTACATAAAAAATTAAAGAAGAAACAATTTAGTGATATTGTTATTGACCCAAATCTCCTTTTTAGGTTAATTTATGTATTAATTAATTAATTTTCAGACAGGGTCTTGCTATGTTGCCCAGTGGTAGTAGGGAATAAGGCTTGGTATAATTTTCTTCTCATCTTTTGCTATGCATGTATATTATTAATATCAAAAACAAATGTAAAGGCAATAATGAAAATATAAATGAGACAATTAAGGATATATAATATATTCTCAAACATGAGAATTTGATGTAAATAATTGATTTAGGTAGCCATAAGCACATTGATTGAACATTTACTAACTATAGTTTTTACTCCCTCGCATCCCAAGAATTTATGTTATCAAAAAGGAAGTAGCAGCAAAAATAAGAAAAGAATGTGGTACACATCAGGACATGGATATACTGTAGCAGACATCATGGCATAGTAAAGAACATAGAACTGGTGCTGTCCAAAGATCAACTAGCTGAACAACTCCAGATGTCTTTTAACTGCTCTAATCCCTGCTTCCCAATATGAAAGATATGAGAGATTGGATTATATAACTTTTCTAAATCTTTTCACTGCACAATATCATGTTTTCAAAACCTCAAAATAGATGCATATCCTCTTAAACAAAATCATGCCAAAAGTAGTTGAAAAATACAATCCAATATATTATTGGTAAACTGTGGAAATTTTAAATTATTTTAAACAAAATTAAAAGAAAGACACCTGAATTCTAAGCACCTGGATAATGTTTTAGCAGTTTTAAACTCCATCAGCATTCATTCCTCATTTGTTAAACAATTACATCAGAATGACTTTAAGTAGATAATTCTAGCACATTTTACAATGTGTGTGCTTAGCATATGCCTCATGAATTTTAGGTAAACAGCACCATCCTTTACTCCTGGGTGCCTGTTTGGAAAACAAGCAGCAGGATTTGTAGGAGGCAGGTGTTTCCTTGCTAGTAAAATCATTTAGTCTAACCATTTCCTGATTTAACAGATTAGGACACTTCATCAAACAATGACATTTAGTTTTACTAGCTATTTGTTTGATGTTTAAAGATCTTAAGAGCAGGCAACAGCCACCAGAGATCAATAAAGAGCATTAGATAATATGTGTGTGCTTAAATTAGGGACAGCATTTGATGCTGTTTTTTTTTTTTTTTTTTTTACCTCAAAGACAAGTTAGAATGGTTTGCTCCTGTCCTGCTGCTTTCACATTGGCATGAGGAAATAATGTCATTCAGATGGCATTTCCTCCTCCTGAAGAGATATTCAGAACTAAGTTTTATACCAAAAGGTATTGAATGTGCACACCTTTAACATTGTCTCACAGATAAAAGCCCTATCCATCCCATTTAGCTATCCAGTTACACAGTCCAGGACTATGTGATTTTATTTCAGCTCTCTGAGCAGTCAAAAAGGATATTCCCTGAGGGGGGCCCAAGACATCAAATCTTCAAGGCTTGAGATCACAGCAGGTTTAATAAAGAAAGAACAGATGTCAATTTAAAGGGGGGGGGAGATTATGGAATTAATTGTATAACAAAAAATGACATGCTGAGCAACATTTTCTTCCAACATAAATAATGTTAAGATCATATGCAATATGAAAAATACAATTATTTTTCTTGTAAATGTTGTTATTATTTTAAACAAGTCTTATTTACATTGAAAACAACACACTTTAACTAGTTACTTTATTAAAAAGTTAGGCCAATAGATAGTTCAGGGGAAGGCAAGGGCAGAAGCCATGATGCTGAATGAAGAGGATTTTAGGTCTGCTCCTTGAAGTGAACTAGAACAGTGATAGTTGACAGGTTACTACACAAAGATGAAATGAGCACATACATTCCCTTCCCTGCATATGTTCATCAGGGAGAGGGACTGACAGCAGAAACCCTAGTTTTCTTTGTGGCTAAATATCCAAGAAAAGATAATGGTAGGAGAAAGACTATCTATCTAACTCTATCTCTATATCTAACAGTCCTTAGTAGAACCTAAAGAAGTTCAGGAGAGGAATATATTCTCTCATAATTAGTCAGAGTGTGTCTTTCTCCTTGGCACTAGCCCATCTGTCTTCCAGTTATCCAGATACCACCTCACAGGAAGAGGCTAACCAGAGGGAACAGAGAGGAGGCCAGAAGGTGCACTATAATAGAAGAGAAGCCAGAGATCTTTTTAAACAATGAACAATGGATGAACAAATACACCCAGAGGATCCACATGCCTTATACAGTGGGGAATAAGGCTTATAATAATGCATGGTCTTCTGGTAAATAAAATAGTCATAAAGCTCTCCTCATCATGAATGATGTCTTTGAAATCAAGCCACAACTCACCTGGTCTTCGATTATTAGTGTTCAATGCATTAAATCTGTTCTTGAGGTGGTCTCTAAACTCAGGTGGGATATACTCAAGGTCACACCTTAGCTGTCATACATTTGTTCTGACTTTCTTCAATTTCAATTTGAACCTGTATATGAGCAATTGATGGTCTGATTCACAATTGGCACATGGTCTTGTTATGACTTCTAATATTGAAATTTTTCATCGCCTCTTTCCACAAATGTAGTCAATTTGGCTCCTGTATGTTCCATCTGGTGAATTCCATGTGCACAGTTGCCATTTATGTTCGTGAAAAGATGTATTTGCAATGAAAGATCATTGGTCTGACAAAATTCTACCATGTGATCTCCAGCATCGTTTCTGTCACCAAGGCCTTATTTTCCACTACTGATACTTCTTGTTTCCAACTTTTGCATTCCAATCACTAGCAATTATCAGTGCATCCTGACTGCATTCAACATGAAATTGATTCCATTGAAACTGATTCAACACCAATTTCAGACTGCAGAAGCTGGTAAAAATATTCCCTTTCATCATTCGTGACCTCAATGGTGGGGGTGTGAATCTGAATAACAGTCATATTAATTGGGCTTCCTTATAAGTATATGGATATTATTCTATTACTAACAGCATTGTACTTCAGGACAGACCTTCAGATGTCTATCTTGATAACAAATGCAATCTCATTTTTCTTTAAGTTGTCATTCCTGGCATAGTAGACCCTATTCCTATCTGATTCAAAACAGCCATTACCAGTCCATTTTAGCTCACTGATATCAAGAATGTCGGTATTTATGTGCTCTACTTCCCTTTTGGTGGTTTCTAATTTTCTTAGGTTCATACTATGTACATTCCACATTCCAATTATTAATGGATGTTTACAGTTGTTTCTTCTCATTTTGAGTCATGCCACATCAGCAAATGGAGGTCCCTGGGACTTTACTCCATTCCTGTCATTCATGTTGACTCTATTTTGAGGAGGCAACTCTTCCCTAGTAGTCTTTTGAGTGCCACCCACCCTGGAGAGCTCATTTTCCAGCATTATGTTTGACAGTGTTTCTCTATTATTCATAGAGTTTTCAATGGCTAATTTGTTTCAGAATTGGGCTACCAGGTCCTTCTCCCTAGTCTGTCTTCATCTGGAAGCTCAGCTAAAATCTGTCCACCATGGGTTACCCTACTGTTATCTGTAATACCAGTGGCAGAGCTTTCAGTATTACAGCAACAATGCAAGCCCCCACAGTACAGCAAACTGACAGACAAGTGGGGTATCTTGCAGTGAGCTGTATTAAAATGGAGCAATAAGAGAATTTATTATAATTTTAAGGCGTACATATGCAGGTCAATGTATGTCAGGAGAAATATTAAACACTCTTTTTCCAACCCATTTTTGGATGAATTAAACTTTTAAATGGTGGAGTCTAATTCATCCTCAGCCTCACCTTACTACTTAATATGAAACCTTGCCCAATATAAGCATTTAATAGATGTCTGCTGGTGACAACATGAATAAATAATATGTAGCCTTATAAAATGGTTTAAGAATGTTTTGATATAAATCATGTTTACCTTTAATTAGTATGTATTTTAATTAATGGAAGAGTAAAACTTTTTCTCATTTTCTGTTATGTGTACATTTTACAAGCAGATTCATTTGGTAAAGAACAGCAAATAATTACAAAAGCAGCAACACCTTTGCTATTTCAACTACTCTTTTACTTTTCATGCCTTATTGCAAACAATTTCAGAACTGAGGTGTCATAGTCACAAGTCTATAGAACTCTGCACTTTGCTGCATAAGGTATTAATATCTCCATGCTTATTACTGATAACAGACATATGAACATGTCAGTAGAAATATGGACTATTCTAAATGATAAAAAAACACTATTAATCTTTTTTTTTTTTTTTTTTTTTTTTTTTTTTTTTTTTTTTTTTTTTTTTTTTTTTTTTTTGCAGTACTGGGGGTTGAACCCAGGGCCTTGCACTTGCATTCTGTGCAAGTGCTGGACCACTGAGCTGCACCCCCAGCCCATTTTTTTACTTTTTGAGACAGGGTCTCGTTAAGTTATGCAGAGTGCCTCTGGTTTAGAATTTGCGATCCTCCTGCCTCCACCTCTCAAGCCGCTGAGATTACAGGCGTGTGCCACCATGCCCGGAAGCTATTAATCAATTTTTAAGTAGTAGCTAATTCATTCATTGTTTTATATCCTTAGGTCAAATATTCAAAGTTCTCATTTTACATATGATAGGACAATATAAAATAATTCCCATCATATCATATTTTTAAACTAGTAGAAAGAAAATATGATTTCAAGTTGTATTATTAGAGGTTAATAATACTCTCAATTCATTAAATATAACATCCAAGTAGGGTTTTAATGTCAATATAATAATTGAACCAAAGAAACTGTTCTTAAACATGAAAAATAAAGAAGAAAAATTGGCTTACTGGTTAGCTAAAATTACCTTAGAAACAAAGTATTCATTAAGGATTAGAATATATGGCTTTAATCAGCCCCATTAACTGCCTCATTTGTTATTTTAAATGTTTTATAGTTTTCCACAAAACATATTACCTTCTTTTCATAGGTACATTTCAGGTGACTTTTCTCCATTTGAAACTTATTTTCTTGATCCTGTGAACAAGTGAATGGCATATATTTTATTATATTTTAAATTGCTACTAGAGCCAATAAAATTGGTAATCCAACAAAATCAGTGAATCCACGTTATGACAAACTTTACTTCACAGCTTTGCCTATTATTAAGAGAGCCTTAACCACCCAATTTTCTAAGCCACAAGTACAAATATGAGTAGCTTTATATCACAGAGCAGAAAAACTTTAGTTGTCTGAAGGTGTTACTATTCACAAAAGTACTTACTTAAAGTGTCAAAACATCTTTCTAACCCCTAAGTTTAGGATATTAAGAATGACGAAGTCATTATGAAAATGATAGATGTGAAGTTATATCATATGGTAGTCCTTTGTACTTTTCGACCATGAAACTTAAGGAAATATCTGAAAGGTTCAAGAAAAAGATGCAACAAGCGAGACAATGAAGAATGGGAGGAAATTATTCTAAAATAATATACTTAGAGTTTTATTTTATTTTATTTTATTTTATTATTTTATTTTTGGCTGTACTTCGGGGCTGAACCCAGGGCCTTGCACATACTTTGCCACTGCTCTACCATTAGGCTGCAGCCTCAGCCCATTTTTTACTTTATATCTTGAGACAAGGTCTTGCTAAATTACACAGGCTCCCTCTGGCCTTGAACCTACATTCCTCCTGCCTCCACTCCCTGGGTCGCTGGGATTACAGGCATGAGCCACTGTGCCCAGCCTAAGATTTATCTTTTAAACTAATCTTAAAAGAAGATAATTAAAATTAAAATCATTATCCTTTATTCTCTACATAGTATTAGCATCTAGATTTGTCAGTTGAAAAAAAAGAAATGAAAAATTATCAATGCAATAAAAGAACCAGAAATGGCCATCTGCAAAAGGGCCACTCCTAGTACCTTCCCCCAACCAAAGGAAAAAAAAAAAAAAAAAAAAGAAAGAAAAAAAGAGAAGCCAAGAAAAGGAGAGAAAACAGAAGAGAAAGGAAGAGAAAAAACAAAACAAAGAAAAGAAAATGTGAGTTTGGGCTGCTGTTCTGGGTAGAAATGCAAGACTAACCTTGAGTTGCTGCTTTCTTTGAAGTTCTGATTCCTGTAACTGCTGTTTTAATTGACAGATGTTCTGTTCTAATTCTTCAATAATACCAGATGCCTGGGAGGATTTTAAGAAGAATAAAAAGTAGAATATTGATTTTGAACCATCCTATAACTTCTGATTGAAAAAAATACATCATTTTTCCCCCTGTAAGTTCAATCAGAATTAAAATTTATAAATCTGAATGAAAAGCATTTTAAAAGACAGCACAAAATTAGTCTTTTGAACTAAAAATATAAATTAAAATTTGTATCATATTTAATGTTACAAAAACATAATACCAATATAAAAATAGTAGGTTTAGAAAAGATATTTTAAATTTTAAATGTAAAACTAAAATAAAACCAGGATTTCATAATAATAATAATGTAAGTAGTTCTCTACAAAATATACTACTAAAACAACTAAGCATTTCTTCTCCAAATTTAGGTTTCTTCCTTTAAAAACTGCTATTTAAGAGGGTTAACTTATTGTAGAATTTAAGTATTTATCTTGCGCTATTATACATTTAACATTTTCAGCATTTTAAATACCAACAAAAATTCTTGAAGTTTCAGTTATTTCAAAAGTAAATTGAAGGAGAGACTAATGTTAAATGCTAAATAATTAGCTTTACATGGTTGTCTATGGCTACAGGCTGAACAAAGTCAATAACTACTTTGTGTGGAGGTATCTACCAGCACATGAAATACCTTAGAAGATGAAAGAGCATGTTCTTGTTTTAAGAGGTTTATGTCAGCATCATATTTGGCTTGTAACAGTTTCATGTTTTGCTCATAATCATTTACAAGATGATCTTTCTCTTTATGCAGCATGTTGCGCCTAAAAACGATAAGATAAAGACTTCCAATATTTTTAGAACCAGTCTCTAAAGTGGAATTTTTCAATGAACTAAACTCAAACACATTATCTTTCCATATATCAAGTAAGTATCCACTTTTTTCCAACTGTTTTTAAATATAATGCCTCTTATGTGTAAAAGGGACTTTAAAAACAAACAGTGCTATTTAGGTTAGAAACTTCCTAAGATTAAAAATACAAAATATGATTAATTTTTGCTGATAATTTGTACAGTAAGTATCAGTACTTTATAGCTAGCTACACCTGATAGAGATCTGACTTTAGACAATACCTTGTCTTTACTTCTTGTAATTCACTACATGTTATCTGGTAACATCTTTCAAGTTCCAGTTTTTCTTGAATTAATTTTTGCCTCTGCACATTACTGTTCTCTGCTTCTCCAGTTAGCTGCTGGACACGGGCCTCCAACTCTTTGACCATGTGGTTCTAAAAGAAAAAGTCATTGTTAGGAAAGCCCTGACTCTATAACACTTTTGTAACATTAAGCAGCCTGAAGAAAATGTGCTTCCTATTAGACTAATAAAAACAAAATAGGAACCACAGTGTGAAAAATTAAATCAACATCTAAACTGACTAAATCTTTAAAAAACTATTTTCTACCATAAAATTAATAACAGCACATTTATATACTTTTAGCCACTCATTCATTTAGTGAATATTTACTGAGTCTGGCAATATTCCAGGATATAGGGATATGGCAGTAAATAAGACAAAGTCCCTATCCTCAGGAATGTTATATTCTCTTTATATCTCCTCATTAGTTTAGATTCATTTGGTAGGTACTTTTCCATTCATTTGAAGTCTTTAAAACTTAAATTTATAAAAGCTACATTATAATATTTTTAAAAATGAAATCTTGAAACCCAAAATTTTAACACAAAGATAATCATATAACCAATATATTTGTTACCAAGTATATATGAAAATATTTTAAATTTTTCACTAGTAATATTTTTTAGTTAATGCACATTTTGATGGTTTTCTTATTTAATTAGCATACGGTATAATGAGTTTCTTTATGGGATTTTCATACATGTATCAAGTACTTTGTGCTGGTTCTCTCCCTCATTACCTACCAATAGTGATCCATCACCCTTCCCACTAATTCCATCTCCACTTCAGATATGTTCCCTTGTATTTTCTAATCATATATACATATTTTTTTCTTTTAAAGATAAATCTACCTTCTATGTATAAGTGAAAACATGGTATTTGTCTTTCTGAGTCTGGCTTATTTCACTTACAATGATGATCTACAATTCCAACCATTCTCCTGAAAATGACATAATTTTACTCTTCTTTATGGCTGAATAAAATTCTGTTTTTTAAAACTTTCAATCCATTCACCTGTTGATGGACATCTGGGCTGATTACATATCTTTGTAATTGTGTACAAAGGCACAATGAACATGAAAGTGCAGGTGCCTCCATGGTATGATGATTTAGTTTCGTTTGGGTATATGCCCAGGAGTAGTATAGCTGGGACATATGGTAGTTCTTGTTTCATTTTTCTGAAAACTCCCATTCTGATTTCCACATGATTGTTTATACTCCCACTAGCTGCATATAAGGGTTGTTTTTCCCACTGCATTCTTGTCAGCATTTGTTTTTGTTTGTTTTATTGATGTTAACCATTCTGACAGGGATGAATTGAAATCTCAGTGTAGTTTTGATTTGCATTACCCTGATGGCTATGGATGTTGAACATTTTTTTTCATATACTTGTTGGCTATTTGTATTTCTTTTCACAACTGTCTGTTCATTTCAATTCTCCTCTTATTGGCTGAATTATTTGTGTTTTCTTGGTATTTAATATTTTTAGTTCTTTATATATCCTAGATATTAATCTCCTGTTAGAGGTATAGTTGAATTTTTTTCTGCCACTCTATTATTTCTTTTGGTGTGCAGGTGCTTTTTAATTTCAAAATATCCCATGTGTCAATTCTACTTATGATTTTCTAGGCCATTTGACTCCTTTTAGGAAAAATTTTTGCCTATTCCTATGTGTTGAGGAGATTTCCCCATACTTTCTTCTAGTAGTTTCCAAGTTTCCAGCTACACATTAAGATCTTTGATCCATTTTGAATTGATTTTTGTACAGAGTGAGAGAGAGGGATCTGCTTTCATTCTTCTAGTCTTCCAAGAACCATTTGTTGAAGAGACTGTTTTTTCTGGCTATAGGTTTGTCACCCATATAGCCTTTATGATGTTGAGGTTTGCTCCTTCTATTTCCAGTTTCTTCAGGGATGTTTATCATAAAGGGATATTGAACTTTGTCAAAGGTCTGTACTATATCGATTAAGATGATCATGTGACTTCTATTTATTGCTATATTACTTTTATTGATTTGCATATGTTGAACCAACCTTGCATTTGAGGAAAAAAACCCACTGGATCATGGTGTATGATCTTTTCTATGTGTTACTGTATTTGGTTGGAAAGTATTGTGAGGGTTTTTGTGTCTATGTTCATCAAAGAAATTGATCTAAAGTTTTTGTTGTCATAGCCCTCTGGTGTCCAGTCTCATTAGAACTCAGACACTAAGCAGGGTTGGACCAGGTTAGCACTTGGATGAGAGACTGCCTGGGAATACTGGGTGCTACAGGCTTGGAAGAAGGACCTGGCAGCACATTCTCAATAAACAATCAGTCATTGAGAACCTTAAGAATGGCAAAGAAATACTGACAATAGTGTAGGGCATGGCAAAGAGTCAGGTAGTGTTTCATCTGTTGTATATAGGGTTGCTATGAGTCAGACACAACTAGACAGCATATAGCATCATCTGGTTTTGGTATCAGGTTGATACTGGCTTCATAGAATGAGCTTGGGAATATTCCTTCTCATTCCATTTTATGGAATAGTTTGAGGAGGACAGATACTAATTCTTTAAAGGCTTCATAGAATTTGACTGAATCCATCAGATTCTAGGCTTTTATTTGTTGGGAGATTCTTTATTATTCCCTAAATTCCATTACTTGTTATAGGGCTGTTTAAATTATTCATATTCTCTTGCTTTAATTTTGGTAAGTCATTTGTGTTAAGAAATTCATCCATTTATTCTGTATTTTTCTGTTGGAGGGGAATAAAAATTCTCGAAGTAATCCATGATGACCCTCTGTAATTCAGTGGTGTCCATTGTAATGACCCATTTTTCATAATTAATTTTATTAATTTGGATTGTCTCTATCTCCCCACTCCTTTTTTTGTTTAGTTTGACTAAGAGTTTGTTGATCTGGTTTATCTTTTCAAAGAACCAACTTTTAGTTTCATTGATTCTTTGTATTGTTCTTTTAGTTTCCACTTCATTGGTTTCTACCCTGGTATTTGTTATTTCATTCTGTCTACTGCTTTTGAGTCTTACTTGTTTTTCTAGTGCCTAGAGGTACATCAAGTTATTTAAGCTTTCTCTAACTTTTCAATGTAAGCACTCATAGTTGTAAATTCCTTCATATAACTGCCTTTGATGAATTCCAAAAATTCTAGTAAATTGTGTTTTCATTTTCATTTCATTCTAGGAACTTTTAAAATTTGCTCCCTGGTTTCTTCAATGACTTACTAATCATTCAATAGTGTGTTGTTCAGTCTCCATACATTTGTAATGTTTTTATAGTTTCTCTTACTATTACTTTCTAGTTTTATCCCATTATGATCTGATAAGATGCAAGGAATGATTTCTATTTTCTTAAGTCTAGTGTTGGGACCTAGCGTAGTCTATTTTAGAAAAAGTTCCATGTGGTGCTGATAAGACCGTGTGGTTCATATCTGTTGGATGAAATATTCTGTATATGTCTATTTAGTCCATTTAGCCTATGGTGTTATTTAACTCTAGGGTTTCTTTGTGTATATAGGGTCGTTATGTGTCAGATCTGACTTGACATCATCTAACAACAATCATTAGTATTGTATATGGGCTTATCTGTTCCTTTATGTCCAATGGTGTTCATTTTATCAGTAGCACCAATGTTCAGTGTAGAAACATTTATAATCATTATGCCTTCTTGATTGTTCCCTTTAGTAATATGTAGTGACTTTCTTTGTCTCTTCTGATTATTTTTGGTCTAAAGTCTACTTTGTTAGACATCAGTATAACAACCCTTGCTTTTTTTCTCTCCCTGCATACATCTCCATATCTATCTATCTCCTCCTCCCCTTCCTCTTCCTCCTTCGCCTCTTTCTCCCCTCTTTCTCCTCCTCTCCTCCTACTCCTCCTTCTTTTCTCTTTCTCTTCCCCCCCTTCTCTTTCCCACCCCCATGCTTGGTAAGTCATTTTCCATCTTTTCATTTTTGGTCTGTATGTTTTTGCCAATGAAATATAGCTCTTAAGGACAACAAATAGTTGTCTCATTTTTTAATCCAATTAGCTAGTCTGTCTTCTAAGTGGAACTTGTATTTAAGGTTATTATTGAGAGGAATTTAGTGTTTTATATAATGTTGTTGTTTCCCTGGTTGGTTTGAATGTTGATTGTTCTTTTCTTTTACCTGTACCATATTAGGGTATTGCTGGTTTACTAAGTTGGACATACTTGCTTCTATCCTATTTCCCATTTGTTCATGTATTGCTCTAATAAGATTTATTCTTTCCTGCATTTTCATATTTGTGCCTTTCTTCTTCATCTGTATGTAAGACTCCTTTAAGTCTCTGGTTTGTTCTTCTTGCTGCTATGTGTCATTGAGTTGGGTCTGATTCATAGCAACCTCATGCCTGACACTGTGCCATGCCCAGCACTATGTCAGTACTTCTCTGCTATTCATAGAGTTTTTAATGGCTGATAGTTTGGAGATTGTTTCAGGAGTGGGATGTCAGGTCCTTGTCCCATTTTTGTGGTGCTGAGGATTGAGTAATTAGGTCCTCAGAGCGTGCAGAGCAAACACTGCCAAATGAGCCCAACATCAGCCCTGGTATCTGGTTTAGTTTCCATGAATTATTTAAGTCTGTGGTTATCCTGGAAGGTCTTTATTTTTCTAATTTTAAATATTTTCGCTTGTTGTGGTAGTCTTGGTTGAAAGTTACTTGCTCTCAAGGCTTCAAATATGGCTTTGCATACTTTCCTGGCTTTCAGGGCTGCTGTTGAGAGGTGTGATGTTATTCTGATGAATTTGCCTTGGTAAGTAATTTGACATTTTTCTCTTGCAGCCTTTAAAACTGCTTTTGCATTGTAGTTTTAGTGTTTTAACTATAATGTGACATGGAGAGGATCTTTTCTTGCCACATATTTTGGGGGTCTGGATACCTCTAGTGTTTGGATATTTACATCTTCCCCTAGATTTCAGAAGTTTCCTGCAATTGTTTCATTAAATAGATTTTCTATGCCTTTAGCTTGGGAGAAGGACCTGACAATCTACTCCCAAGGCAATCCTGAAACAGTCAGCCATTGAAAACCCTATGAGGGTTGCTATGAGTCAGATACCGACTCGAAGGCACCTAACAACAACAACAACAACATGCCTTTAGTTTTAGTCTTGGCTACTTCTTCCACTCCATGAATTCTTAGGTTAGGTCCCTTATCCCAGAGACCTTGGAAGTTATGGTTGTTGTTGTTGTTAGGTGCCGTGGAGTCGGTATCCAACTCATAGCAACCCTCACAGGGTTTTCAATGACTGACTGTTTCGGGATTGCCTTGGGAGTGGATTGCCAGGCCCTTCTCCCACATTTGCGGTGCTGGGAATTGAACTAGGGACCTCAGAGACTGCAGCGCAGTGCTCTACCAACTTCCCAGCCCGGAAGTTATGGTTATGTATCTTTATTTTTTTCCTATGTTGGTTTATGAGTGGAGTATTTCTTACACCTCATCTTCCACCTTGGATATTCTTTCTTCTGTTTGATTGAGTCTGCTGTTATTACTTTATTCTGTAATTTTTATTTGGTTTACTGTGTTTTTAGTTTCTAATATTTCTGTTTGGCTTTTTCCAAGATCTAAATGTCTTTACTGATGCTTTCTTCTAAATTTGTTACTTTTTTATCAAGTACCTGAATTGACTTACTCACTTCATTTATATGTTTGTTTATGTCTTTTTTGAGAACACATCATTTTTATAAGTAGACTTTTGAATTCTGTATTTGGCACTTTAAGCATGTCAGTATCTTTGGTTTCAGTTATTGAGGAGTTCTGGTCTCTTAAAGGAGTATTTTTATCTTGTTTTTTTCATATTTCTTGTACTTCTGTGTCAGAATTTTTGCATCCGTTGGAATGACTATCTCTTCCTACTTTATGCGGAAGTCTTCCTAGTATACATTCTTTTCTTGGGGTCTTGATCCCCAGTATCACTTGAGAAGAAAAAGCAATCTGCTGCTATAACAACAACTCTGACAAAATTTAGATTTATAGTTACAATTAAACTTCTTTGTAGCCAGCTGTTTTTTAACCAATTACCATAGAAAAGGAAGTGGTAAGGATAGCATAGAATAAGCTATGGTGTCAGACATTACTTGGATGAACGTAAAATTTGTAGATGGATGAAATCAGAGGAGGAAGCAGGTAGAAGGAGAATAGAAAGAATGAGGATTAAAGGGGTTCATTATGACATTTCTGTATATGTATATCACTGTACATTGTTCTTGTTCACCCCCTATTACACTCTCATGACCTCTCTTATCTACCCTAATTCCCTTCCTCCCCTCCAATGGTTCCCCTTCTGCTTGTATGTCTTTTCATGTCTAATCTCAATCTCTCTCTCTCTAACAAAACATATATTTCTTCTTTTCTCCCATTACCCTTTCTTATTTCCCATCTCCCTCTCATTAGTCCCTTTTCTCCCTCTACATAGCCCCCCTTCTATTTTCATGAAATATATATTAAAATATCATATGTGTGCATGCATATATATGTACATATTGAAATCAAGCATCCACATATGACAAAAAATATGCCATATTTGTCTGAGTCTGGCATATCTCACTTCAAATGATTATCTCTAGTTCCATTCATTATCCTGAAAATGACATAATTTGGTTCTTCTTTATGGCTAAGTAAAACTCCATGGTGTAGGTATCCTGTGGCTTATCTGTTCATCTGTAGGTGTACAACTGAATTGATTCCATATCTTGGCTATTGTAAATAGAGCCACAATAAACATGGATGAGCAGGTATCTCTATGGCATATTATTTTATATTCCTTTGGATTTATACCCAGGCATGGTATAGGTGGGACATATGGTAGTTCTATTTTTAGTTTTTTTGTGTTTTTTTTTTTTTTTGAGACACTTCCATGTTAATTTCCATAGTGACTGCACTAGCTTACATTTCCATGAGCAGTGTATAATGGTTCTCTGCTCCCAACATCCTTTCCAGTATTTGTTGTTTGTTTTGTTAATGTTAAACATTCTGGCTGGGGTAAGATGGCATCCCAATATAGTTTTGATCTGCATTTCTCTGATGGCAAAGGATGTTAAACATTTTTTCATATGAATATTGGTCACTTGTATTTCTTCTTTTGAGAACTGTTAATTTGCTCATTTTTTATTGGATAATTTGCTTTTTTTATGTTTACATGAATATTTTAATATGTGGTTGCCATGTTAGTGCACAAATTCTCATTCATTTCACTTTTAATATCTTTTCTATTTTATTAAAAGCATTTTTCTATTTTTACACAATATTTAAACATCACTTAACTAAATCATTTCTCTACTATTTTATATTTAGGTTATTTTGAATTTTTCACCTTGGTAGGACTACAACTTAAAACCTGAATAAAGGTTGTAATGACCTTTTAGGCACTTTATTTAAAATTAGGGGTAAGTAAGCATTAGTTGAAGGGAGAATTGATTTTCATTTTAACTAAAGTTCTAATAAATGTTGAGTAATTAGCAAAGGTTAGTACAATGATCCTTTTATACTGTTTCTATGATAAACATTTAAAACAAAGTTTAAATATTAAATAGTATTACAACCCCAACATCCTATCTTCATTTCATCCTTTCTTCATTACAATACTGAGTAGGTATATTATTTAAATTTTGGTGCAACAGCTTCAAATCTATAAAATGGAAATCATTATGTTGTTGTTGTTAGGGGCCGTTGAGTGGGTCTCCGACTCACAGCGACCCTCACAGGGTTTTCAATGGCTGACTATTTCAGGAATGCCTTAGGAGTGGATTGCCAGGTCCTTCTCCCATTTTTGCGGTGCTGGGAATTGAACTCGGGACCTCAGAGACTGCAGCACAGCACTCTACCAACTGAGCTAAATCCCAGGCCAGAAACCATTATATCTACCTTAAAAATGGTATAAAATAACTTTTTAGAATAGGTGCAATTCCTGGCTCAAAGTCTGACACATATCAGATGTGAAATTCCTTCTTCATGGGTCTCATTTACTTTGCCACTTTACTGAATTTAGGAGCTCCCTTCAGAAGACGCCTGCAACTGTAGCTCTGTGGCATCTGATCCCGTCAGATCTCGGAAGCTAAGCAGGGTCAGGCCTGGTTAGTACCTGGATGGGAGACCGCCTGGGAACACCAGAAGCTGTAGGCTTGGGAGAAGGACCTGGCAACCCACTCCCAAAAATCAATCTGCTATTGAAAACCCTATGAACAGCAGAGAAGCACTGACAATAGTGTTTCCCCTGTTGTACAAAGGGTCGCTATGAGTCAGATACTGACTTGATGGCACCCAACAACAACTTCAGAAGACATTTCCAATTTTCTAATACACATTCTAAACTCCCTTTGCTTCCTACATATTGACTGACTGGGAGAAATAAAGGAAAGAATGCATATTTTTCTTTCCAACTTTAAATGGTGTAGTAAAGACAATCCATACCCCCTCTTTGGAAATCATCAAGAGGAGACAAGATATGGGAGAGACAGAAATGCAACTCTGTCTTAATAAACCCTAGGAGGGGAAATTCTGTTTCAGACTATGAAAGAATGGATGGCAGAAGATCACATTCCCACTAAGAACAACTGAAAAACCCAGAAAGATACCTCCCCAAAAAAGTATCAGTAGGAAGACATTAGAGGATGTCCAAGGCAGCTTTAATGTATATAAGGAGACTGAAGGAAGAACCACACAGAGAAAAAGAAATGTTTTCTAAGTCAGTTTTACCCTAGAAGAATTTTCAAATCTTGGAAGATATGGACAGGGCAAGGAAATCAAAGCAGAGATTGGCCAGTGCAGCCAAGACTTGAGAAGTCAAGATCCCTAAGATAAAAGATGCACAGAGAAATTAGGTTTTTTATGTGTTATGACAAATAGATAGGAGACATGAAATCCAAACTAGAGGCAAAGATATCCCCAGTATATATTAAAAGAAAATTGAAAATTGATTTCTTTTATTATCCTAATAGAAAATAAATATGTGATCATTATATAATATTAGAAAATAACCTAACTACTCAAGAAATAAACCAAGGCAAAAGGAGCTGAATTGATACAAATAAATACATCTACAGACTGTGCCTAAGGAAAATGGTTGCTATTGGCCAGAAAAACTAGACAGTCCTCTCTCTATAATATGAATAACTGAATAAAGCAAAGAGGAGAAAAATGCTCAAAGTATGAACTATTTTTATTAAAGAAAGAAAAATACAGAGGGAAAAATATCAAATAATTCAGAGGAGAAAGTGATGGACATTGAACAATACTGTGACCTCAACTATCTATACGTCATTGATCAGTAACAGTGATAAAGTAAACTTGAATGCTTAACTCTAGAATTATTCAACTGATCAAAAATTAAGAAACCTAAAAGGCAAATATTTGTGATTAAATAGGTAATCCACAGAATACACTGGTTCAAAATCAAGCAAAATTATCAGAAGTGGTTACTTTTTATTTTCCCATTAGATGTAGTGGTTAGGACTGCTGTTCACTCTCCCTGAAGATACATATGTTTTAGAACTACTGAAAAATACTGACAAGTAAGTACTCCTAGTGGCAGTGATACTTGTCCATCCTTATTTGTCTCCACTTGTTGACAAATCTTTAGGTTCCAACAGAACAAGTGTTGGTGGGGATGTGAAGAATCTGGAGCCCTTGTAGGCTACTGGCAAGAATGTAAAAGATGTAATCATCATAGAAACCAGTATGAAGATTCCTCAAAAATTTTAAAATAGAACTACAATGATCCAGCAATCTCATTTCAGGGTATTTATCCAAAAGATTTGAAACTAGAATCTCAAAGAAATATTTACACTCCCATGTTCACTGCAGAATTATTCATAAAAGCTAAGAAGTAGAAACAATGTAAATGTCCATGGATGGATGAATGGCTAAATATGATATATATACCATGTAATATTATTCGACCATTAAATAAGATTGAATAAATAGGTATTAAATAAAAAGGAAAATCTATCATATGCTATGATTTAGATGAAACTGGAGGACATACCCTAAATGGGATATGACAGTCACAGAAGAACAAATATTTCATGATCCTAGTTATGTGAAATATCTAAAGTAGTCGAGTCCATGGTAAGAACAAAGAGAATGGCAGTGCTGGGAGAAGGAGACAATAGAAAAGTTGCTGTTCGATGAGTACAGAGTATTAGTTATGGGAAATGAAAAAGCTCTAGAAATCTGCTATACAACATTTTGTATACAGTTAATGGTACTGGTCTGTTAAGAGGGTAGATTTCATGTTATTTGTTTTCTATCACAAGAAAAAAGAAAAAAGAATGGCTATAACTTACCACATTAAGTGTGAATATATGTAAATACCTTCCCAGTTGAACACTCAACACTTCATGGACAACTAGCATATTTTGATGATGAAGATAATGACAACAGTCACCACTGAGTGGTCACTGTAGGCCAAGAACTGTGCTAAATGTTTAATGATATTTAGGCCACTTAGTATTTCCCCTGAAACTATGGGCTAGGTATTATTATCATCATTTTAAATATGAGAAAGCTGAGATCTAGGAAAATTGATTGTCTTGTTCATACCTGCCCTTCTGGTAAAATGGTGAGCAGCAGAACAGAATGTGATACAAGAACCTCCTGTACCCAAACCACTCCACTGTGTTACATCACCTCTGAAACTGTTATTCTGCTTATGAGATCAACAGAAAATGAATTTGAAGAAATACTCTGGAAAGACATAGAGTTTCATTTCATAACATCAAGTACACAAAGAAAAGCTAACATGCTACGTTGGAAATACACAGGAAACGCTAGAAACACCTCCTAAATTATTGTTGCTATTATTAATGATTAACAAGTTAAGATTTTTTAATATTGTAATTTGATGACCATAGTATTTTCTAGCTTTAATCATCTATAATAATAAAGGGCAGGCTAGCTATTCATTTCTCAACTCCTTTATTTGCAATGCTGACTGCAAGTGAATGAGACTCAGAAACATATTTTTCTGTGGTTATTGCATTGGGGGGCTGAATCCAGGGACTTGTGCATACTTTACAAGCATTCTACCACTGAGCTGCACCCCTAGCCCCTCCTTTTTTTTTTACTTTTTATTTTGAGACAGGGTCTCACTGAGTTATGCTGGCTGCCTCTAAGCCTCAAACTTGTGATCCTCCTACCTCCACCTCCTGAGTCACTGGGATTACAGGTATGCACCACTGTACCTGGCAGAAATATGGTATATAATCTATTAAGGGAATGGAACAGTAAAAATAACAATCTGTTATGAAATAGTGTCCCCTAAATATACTATTGAAATAAAGATTGGTCATCACTCAATGATTCCTCAAATATATACCTTAGCTTAGATTAATAAAATCAAAAGTCATCAATTTTAAAATATGACAAAAATAATCCTGAGGAAACCAATTTCAAAATATACAACTAGAATGCTCTAAAAACATCTCAGTATCTATCTCCTCCCACCCTCTAGTGGTAATGCTACTGGGTCATTATATGATTATTTTCTGGCTCTTGGATTTTGAACTGTATTACATAACTCTAACTATAATGAAGACTAACAAATCATCTCATTCTACAATATTCATATATGATCGATCTTTCCCTCAGTTGAACAAATTAAATGGTCAACTATGAATTTATCATGATTTCTGTGGATTATTTTTCTAATTCTACCAGATTACACTTATTTTTATTACAACAGATCTTATTCTAGCACCATTCAAATATAAAAAGTATATCCCAAATTATTTCATCAAAACTGGAAATAAAAGAATAGGCCCCATCACTAGTCCCTTCAGTACATAAGTCAATGTATTTCCTCATGCTCAGACTACTTTTCAAAGTGATTGTTACATATGATGTCCATGCTTTACAGTTTGTCACAGATTATTTCTCCTGAGATTCCCTTAGCAAATAATTCAAAGATTGTACAAATATAATACAGGTTAGATGGATAATTTTATATCTGAGGCTACCAAGTGGGCAATAAGAGTCTAGTTGGTAGCATCTGTGAAGACTGACATAGCCTAGGTAGTTTTGAGGCTACGCCAAATTGAACAGTCATCAGAAGGAAGACAAAAAATGGAAATCGAGAAAATGATTCAGAAATAGAAAAAAGGGAATAGCATTCAATTATGATGAAAGAACAGAAAAAAGGAATAAGCAAAAGAAACTGGGTAAGGTCAGACACAATGGCACACGACTGTAATCCCAGCAACTTGGGAGGAACATTAGCTTAAGACCAGAGGGAGTGTGCACAACTCAGAGAGATCCTGTCTCAAAATAAAAAATAAAAAAGGAATTGGGATGCAGCTCAGTGGAAGAGCACTTGCCTAGCATATATGAGACCCAGGGTTCAACCTTCTGATATTGAAAAGAAGAAAGAGAGAGAAAATAGAAAGAGGAGGAGGGGAGGTAGAAAGGAGGAGGAGGAATAGGAGAAAGGCAGGATAAGGAAAAGAAACAGGGTAAGGTATTTGTTGTTGTTGCTGTTGTTAGGTGCCACTGAGTCATGTCTGACTCATAGCCACCCTCATAGGGTTCTCAATGGCTGATTGTCTCTGGATTGCCATGCCCTTCTCCCATTTTTGTGGTGCTGGGGATTGAACCTGGGTCCTCAGAGAATGCAAAGCAGCACTCTACCAACTGAGCTAATCAACCCCAGGTAAGGTATAAGAATAACTTTTTAAAAAACATGATTGTGATGCTAATTCTTCTAATGCTGAGTACCTGCTGAGATATAACTGTTATTAGAAGCTAGCATGCTTTCTAATATGCACATAAGCATTATATGAAATCAAACATTAAGGTCTACATTAATTGAACAAATAGTTTTGTATATACCAACACCAACTTTCTGAGTTCAGCAAAATATGTAATGTCAGTTACTCTTGTAACTATTTTTAAAGCATTTTTTGAACACTGTGTTTTATGTTCAATTCTAAGCACAAAGGTAAATAAAAGATACTTAAAACTCATAATGTCAAGGGAAAAGCTACAGGTATATATTTAGGACAAAAATAATATTGGCCAAAATCAACTTTTTTGAACTGAATGCAGACAACTGAGAGGATAGAAAATGTGGGGGCCTAAAAAATGGGGTAAAATATGATTCAAGAAAAGATGGTGATATAGAATCATAGTTTGCAGGCTAAGACAATGAAGAAGGGGAATTTAGTGATATATAACAACAGAATCAGGAAAGTACTATAACTTCTAGAAATGATAAACAGATTACCTGGGGTGTGAAGGGTATCTTCCCACAGTGGGAACACAAAGGTGGCACTTGGAACACTGGGTTGGACTGCTGGGATTGACATGGCTTGTAAGCAGAAATTATAATGGGCATTAGATTGGGAATTCAGTTCTTGATCATGGGAAAATTTACATTTGCAGATATACAACAAGAGGAGATAGGAAGAACAACCAGCAGGTTACTGAAAGAGTCCAGGAATGAGGCAACAATGGCTTGGACTCAATTGGTAGCTGTGGAAACAGAAGGGAAGAGAGCAGATCCAAGAAATTTTTCAGAGGAATAGAGGATTGATTCAGTATAAACCTGTCAAAGAGAATCCCAAATTTTTTGTCTTCAAAATCAAATGTGTTAAGAGAATGACAACAACAGTTGGGAATTAAGAAAAAGTTTGGGGAAAGACATGATTTTGATATGAAATGTCATAGATAAGATTTTCACTCTTAGGAAACAAAATCTCCTATAGGCTTTTACTTGTATTTCTCTGGGTATAAGATTGTTGTTGTTGTTAGGTGCCATGGAGTCGGTATCCGACTCATAGTGACCCTTATAGGGCTTTCAATGGCTGACTGTTTCAGGATTGCCTTGGGAGTGGATTGCCAGGTCCTTCTCCCATGGTATAAGGTAGATAATATACAAAAATTCAGACTAGACAAATAAGTGTTTTACATACAAACTTAGTTTGAAATCCTAATGATGTTGTTAGGTAAAATCCTGTAGGAGTCAGAAATTTTAAAAGGTTAGTGTCACACATCTATTTGGAGTCCCAGTTTCAACTTCTAGAGTGTAAGAAGCAACATATTTCAGGTATATCCAACCTGCAGCCATGGGCAAAGACAGCTAGTAATGTGGCCTCACAAAATCTTTCAACATCTTCTGTTTTTTAGCATTTATTTTCTTCATGACCTCTCATATGCACTACCTGCATTATATAATTTATATGCAGTCCAAGACAATTCCTCTTTACTTGATGTGGCCAAAAGGGTAAATAACACTAAAGCTTACTTCTAAGCTGCTTATGGGAATATGACATATATACAAAAGGTGCACAAATCTTAAGTATATATTTTGATTTTCTTATAAAGTAAAACACCATGAACCACTGGAAGTTACAAGGTGTGATCAAAAGATACAGTGAATGTTTAAATTTAAAAAATTTATTACAGTAAATGATACTATCATGGTTTGGATGTAAATATCCCTCAAACGTCATATGTTTGAATGTTTAATACCTACCTGGAGTACTGTTTCTGCAGGGAATGGGAACTTTGGGAGGTGGGATTCTAATTTTGCAGAAGCCCTTCCTACGGGTGGGTCTTTGGAGGTTTTGGGTTCCAATTGCTCTCTGTTCTTGGCTTCCGGATGGTCAAGATGTGATGTTCTGTGCCACAGGATCCACAATGCCTGCCCTGCCACCACACTTTCTGCTTCTGCAGACTAAAATCCTCAAACCATAAACCCCCTCAAAATATTTCTTCCCACAAATTTCCTTCAGGCAATTTCTCTGTCATAGTGATGCACTATCTATTTAATACAGACACATTGCTGTTATTCCCCCTCAAAATACTCTCCCTTACTTTAAATATACTCATCCCACCATTCTTGCCATTTTCTGAAGGAGTTTTGGAAGTCATTTTTCATGTATGTCTTCAGCTGCTCTGTTGTAGCTGTCTCCATGTCCTAAATTGACTCAAAACCTTTACCTGTCAGGGTGATTTTGACTTTAGGAAAGAGCCAAAAAACACACAGTACCAGAGCTGGTGGATAAAGTGGATGAGGACAATACCGTACTGTTTTTACTTGACAGAAATTGCCACAGTAGAAGCAATGTGTGACATGAAGCATTGTCATGATAGAGAATGAAACTAAAACACAAAAAAGAACTTCCAGAACTGCTTCAGAAAGTGGCAAGAATGATAAGTGTGTTTGAAGCCAGTGGGAGCATATTGAAGGGGATTAATGATGGTGTGTCTTTTACTGTAACAAATTTGATAATTTTTAATATACTTTTTTATCATACCTTGTATAAACATTACCAGACTCTCTGAAGATTTATTAGTCATACTTTGTCCAAAGATAATCATTATTCTGACTTCTACCACCACAAATAAATTTTGTCTTTTTCAAACTTTCTATAAATGGAACCACACAGTATATACTTTTGGGGGCCAGCCCTCTTTGCGAACATTATATTGGTGAGATTAATCTATATCATAAGGAATAACAGTTACTTAATCTTTTTCAATCCAATATATAGCATTCCATTGTGAAAATATATCTAAAATAATTTACCCATCCTGTTGATGGGTTGATTTCAGTTCAGGGGATATTAAAAATAATTTGTCTATAAATAACTCTCATACATACATGTTTTATAGCACAAATACACACAGATTTCTTTTGGTTACACATTTTGAAGTGAAATTGCTAAATCTTAACATTTATATATGTTAAGTTTTAATAGTTATTATCAAAGAGTTTTTAAAACTGGATATAAAAACTTAAACTTCTTATAGTAGTATATAACAATTCTGACTATTCTACAGTTTTAATAAAACTTGATAGTGATTTTGTTTTTGGTAGATTTAGTCATTCATATGGGTATGCTGACATATTGAATGGTTTTATTTAAATTTACCTATGAGTTAAAGTCTTGAGCACTTTTTCAAATGTTTATCATTTGGATACATACTTTTGTGAAGTGCCTCTTCAAATATATTATACATTTTTAATTTTTTAATTTGGATTCTCCTGTGTTTCGATCAATATGCAATACTGTGGGGACCTGCAGATTTCCTTAATGCTAAAAGCTATGTCACCAGTATTACAGATATCAGCAGAGTCACCCATGGTGGATAGGTTTCAACTGAGCTTCCTAGAACAAGACAGACTAGGGAGAAGGACATGGCTAACCTACTTCCAAAATAATTAGCCACTGAAAATCCTAAGAATAACAGAGAAACACTGTCACAAATAGTACCAGAAAGAGTCCTCCCCTGGTTAGAAGGTACTCAAAAGACAACTGGGAAGACTTGTCTTTCAAAGGAGAATCTACCTTAATTATAGGAATGAAGTAAAGGCCCAGGGACATCCATTTGCTGATGCGGCAGGTCTCAAAATGACAAGGAACAACTATAAACATCCATTAATAATTAGAACATGGAATGTACATAGTATGAATTTAGGAAAATTAGAAATCACCAAAAAGTAAATGGAGCAGGTAAACATTGACATTGTAGGTATCAGTGAGCTAAAATGGACAGGCATCAGCCATTTTGTATCAGATGATCATATGGTCTACTATGACCAGAATGACAGATTAAACAGAAATGTCATTAAAAAAGACATCTCAACATCTATCCTAAAGTATAATGCCATCAGTGATAGAATAATATGCACATATCTACAAGTAAGAACAGTTAGTAAGACTTTAATTCAAATTTACACACTCACCACCAAGGCCACAAATGAAGATAAGGAAGATTTTTACCAGCTTCTGATATCTGAAATAGATGGAACATGCAATCAGGATGTACTGATAATTACCAGTGACTTGAATGCAAAAGTTGGAAACAAAGAAGAAGGCTCAGTCATTGGAAAATATGGCCTTGGTGAGAGATGATGCTGGAGATCACATGATAGGTTTCTGTCAGATTAATGTGGAAGCTATCGGACAATATCATTAATATCACACGCAAGTGAAATTTTACTAAAGATCATTCAAAAGCGACTGCAGCAGTATATACACAGGGAATTATTGGAAAATCAAGAGGGATTCAGAAGAGGGTGAGGAACCAGGGACATCATGGCTGATGTCAGGCAGATATTAGCCAAAAGTAGAGAATATCAGAAAGATGTCTATCTATGTTTTATTGACTATGCAAAGGTATTTGACTGTGTGGATTATAATAAATTACAGATAACACTTTGGAAAATGGGAATAACAGAGCACCTAATTGTACTCATGAGAAATCTGTATGTGAATCAGGAAGCAGTTGTTCGAATAGAATAAGGAAACCCTGTCTGGGTTAAAGGTGAGAAAGGCATGTGTCAGGGCTGTATACTTTCACCATATCTCTTCAATTTATATGCTGAGCAAATAATCCAAGAAGCTGGACTTTATGAGGAAGAATGTGGCATCAAGACTGGAGGAAGACTCATTAACAACCTGCATTATGCAGATGACACAATTCTGCTTGCTGAAAGTGAAGAGGATTTAAAACATTTACTGATGAAGATCAAAGATCATAGCCTTCAATATGGGTTACGACTAAACATAAACAAAACAAAAAATCCTTACAACTGTATCAGCACGCAACTTCATAATAAATGGAGAAAAGATTGAGGTTGCCCAAGATTTTGCTTTGCTTGGCTCTATAATCAACACCCATGGAAGCAGCAGTCAAGAAATCAAAGGACACATTGCTCTAGGAAAAGCTGTGGCAAAAGATCTCTTTAGAGTATTGAAAAGTAAAGATGTCACATTGAAGACGAAGGTGCGTCTGACTCAGGCTATGGTATTTTCAGTCGCATCATATGGTTGTGAAAGCTGGACATTGAACAAGGGAGATAGGAAAAGAATTGATGCTTTTGAATTATGGTGCTGAGACATCTATTGAATATACCATGGACTGCCAAAAGAACCAACAGACCTGTCCTAAAAGAAGTGCAACCAGAGTGCTCCTTGGAAGCAAGAATGGCCAGGCTGCATCTTACATATTATGGACATGTAGTCAGGAGAGATCAATCCCTAGAGAAAGACATCATGTTTGGCAGAGTCGCAGGTCAACGCAAAAGAGGAAAACCCTCCACCAGATGGATTGACACAGTGTCTGCAACAATGGGCTTAAACATAAATAAGATCGTGTGCCTGGCACAGAATTGGGAAGTGTTTTGATCTGCTGTACATAGGGTTGCTATGAGTTGAACTCGACTCAACAGCACCTAACAACAACAACAATGACCTTTTCATTGCAAGTATATTTTTCACCAAAATAAACAGTGACTATACACATGTAATTCACCAGATGGAACATCCAGGAATCAAACTGACTACATTTGCGGAAAAAGACAATGGAAAAGCTTAATATCAAATATCAGAAAAGACCAGATGCTGATTGTGGATCAGACCATCAACTGCTAATTTGCAGGCTCTAACTGACACTGAAGAAAATTAGAACAAGGACATGAGAGCCAAGGTATGATCTTGAGTATACCCCACCTGAGTTCAAAGACCACCACAAGAACAGATTGGATGCATTAGACACTAATGAACAAGGACAAGTTGTGGCATGACATCAAAGATGTCTTGTATGAGGAAAGCAAAAGGTTACTAAAAAGACAGCAAAAAGAAAAGATGAAATTACATGTCAAAAGAGATTCTGAAAGTTGCCCTCAAATGTCAAACAGCTAAAGAAAAAGGAAGGCATGATGAAGTTAAAGAACTAAACAGGCAATTTCAAAAGCCAGCTAAGGCAGCTCAAGAAGACAAAATCAGATAATATAATGACATGTGAAAACAGCTGGGGATAGAAATTCAAAAGGGAAGAACATGTTCAGTTTTTCTCAAGAATTAAAGAAAAAGCTGGGTGTGGTGGCATACGCCTGTAATCCCAGCCGCTTGGGAGGCGGAGCCAGGAGGATCACAAGTTCGAGACCAGAGGAAGTCTACGTAACTTAGCGAGACCCTGTCTCAGAAAGTAGAGAAAAAAATAAAAGGGCTGGGGGTGCAGCTCAGTGGTCCAGCACTTGCAAAGCATGTGCCCCGGGATCAACCCCCAGTACCACAAAAAAAAAAAAAGAAGAAGAAGAATTAAAGAAAAAATTCAAGCCTCAAGTAGCAATAGTGGAGGACTCTACAGGGAAAATACTAAATAATGCAGGAAACATCAAAAGATGATGGAAGGAATACAGAGTCACTGCACCAAAAAGAATTAATAGATGACCAACCATTTCAAGGGCTGGGATTTAGCTCAGTGGGTAGAGTACTGCGCTGCAGTCTCTGAGGTCCCGAGTTCAATTCCCAGCACCGCAAAAATGGGAGAAGGGCCTGGCAATCCACCCCCAAGGCAATCCCAAGACAGTGAGCCATTGAAAACCCTATGAGGGTTGCTATAAGTCGGATACCGACTCGACGGCACCTAACAACAACAACAACAGCAACAACAACCATTTCAAGAGGTAGCACATGATCAGGAACCAATGGTACTGAAGGACGAAGTAGAAGCTGCCTACATGGGACTGGCAAAACATAGGGTTCCAGGAATTGATGGAATACAAATTGAGATATTTCAGTAAACAAATGCAGCATTGGAGGTGCTCACTTGCTTATGTTAAGAGACTTGGAAAACAACTAGCTGGCAAGCTGACTAGAAGAGATCCATATTTGTGCCTATTCCCAAGAAAGGGGATCCAACCAAATGTGGAAATTATTAAACAATATCATTAATATCACACATAAGAAAAATTTGCTAATGATCATTCAAAAGCAACTTCAGCTATATATAGACAGGGAACTGCCAGAAGATCAAGCAGGATTCAGAAGAGGGCGTGGAACCAGGGACATCAATGCTGATGTCAGATGGATATTAGCCAAAAATGAAGAACACCAAAAAGATGTCTGTCTTTGTTATATTGACTATGCAAAGGTATTTGACTGTGTGGAAAATAGCAATTTATGGATAACATTGTGAAGAGTGGGAATACCAGAGCACTTAATTTTACTCATGAGGAATCTGTATATGGACCAAGAGGCAGTTGTTCAAACAGAGCAAGTTAATACTGCCTGGTTTAAAGTCAAGAAAGACATGCATCAGGGCAGTATCCTTCCACTGTGCCTCTTCAATCTCTACAAAGAACTCTTAAATTCAGCAATAAGAATATAATCAATCAAAAAATGGGCACAATATTTAAACAGACCCACAAAAAGATATATAAATGGCAAAATCACATGAAGAAATATGTACATGTCATTATGGAACAACCAAATAAAAATGATTCAGCACTACACACACATTAGAATGGCTAAAATAAACAAAACTGACTATATCAAATGTTGGTAAGAATACAGAGCAATGGGAACTCTCATTCATTGTTGGTGGTAAGCCAAAACAATTATAGCCACTTTGGAAGACAGTTTCTTACAAAGCTATGCCTATTCTTACTATACCATCCAGTAGCCAAGCTCCTTTTACCCAAGTGACTCAAAAACCATATCTACACAAAAACCTCCAAATCAATGGTTAAAACAGTTTTGTTCATAATCTCTAAAAACTGAAGCAACTAAGATGTACTTCAACAGGTGAACGGATTAAGAAACTACGGTACATCCATTCAATTGAACATTATCAGTGATAAAAAGAAATATATTAACAATCCACAAAATTACATGTGGAAACCTTAAATATACATTGCTTAGTGAAAGAAGCCACTCTGAAAAGAATACATAATATGTGATTACAATTATATTTACAGTGGTGATAGTAAAAGGTCAGTGGTTGCTAGCAATTTGAGTGGGAGGGGCAAAGAGTAAAAGCTTCACTGAAAAGAGTGAAGCACAGGTAATTTTTTAAGACAGTGAAACTATTGCATATGATACTGTAATGGTGGATACATGACAAGATGCATTTGTGAAAGCCCATAAAATCTTAAAGCAAAAAAAGGGAAGTTCTGGGGGCAGCAAAATTTTTACTAGTGATTATTTTACTTACCGTACAACTTAAGGTTTTTCATTATGACATTTCCTTATATGCATATCACTGTACATTGCTCATGTTCACTCACCCATTACCCTTTCATATCCCCCATCCCCACTCCTCTTGGTACTTTTTCTCCCAACAAACAGTCCTCCTTTTGCTTGCATGTCTAAAAAAAAGAGAGAACCTAAATGTGTGCAAATTTCAAAAAATCAATTAGGAGTTTGAGGGATCTCTAAAAGGAATACAGACTCCTTTTAGAGGAGAGAATCTAATTATATTCCAAATGCATAAAACTATCTCAATGAAGGGATAACGGGAAAAGATGATGACTTAATCAACTTTGAAATGAGTACAGTCTGCAAGACCAAAGGCAAAGGAACCACACACAATCCTTGTACATGAGTTGATAAAACTGGTCTCCATGGGGATGGGGTTAATAATTATGATACTGCTACACATGTAAATGGGAATTGAACAAATAAGTAAATGGATGGCAGATGATTAGAGCCAAGTTTATCATTGTTTGACTAATAATTTACAGATAACCAAAGGGAAAGAGGAGAATAATCCATATAGTAATGGACTAGAGTTATGGACATCAGTAAGAAATTATGTTTGTGTTCATATAACACACACACACACACACACACACACACATTTCCCTAAGTTTGCATATATGTGTGTATATATGTTGTTGTTGTTGTTAGATGCCATTGAGGAGTTGGGTCTGATTCATAGTGGCTCTACATACAATAGAATGAAATACTACCCAACACTGCCATGCACACAATCTTTTTGTTTGAGCCCACTGTGTTTCTTCTCATTTTGAGTTGTGCCACATCAGCAAATAGAGGACCCAGGGGCTTTACTCAATTCCAATCACTAAGGTCAACTCAGCCTGCAGCTATAGCCCTGTGGCATCCTATCCCATCAGATCTCAGAAGCTAAGCAGGGTCGGGCCTGGTTAGTACTTGGATGGGAGACCGCCTGAGAACACCAGAAGCTGTAGGCTTGGGAGGAGGACCTGGCAACCCCCTCCCAAAAATCAATCTGCCATTGAAAACCCTATGAACAGCAGAGAAGCACTGACAATAGTGTTTCCCCTGTTGTACAGAGGGTTGCAATGAGTCGGATACCGACTCAACAGCACCTAACAACAACAACAACAAGGTCAACTCAACTTTAAGGAGACAACTCTTCTCCAATTGTTTCTTGAATGCCTTCCAGCCAGTGGGGCTCATTTTCCAGCACTGTATTAGACAGTGCTTCTCTGCTATTCATAGTGTTTTCAATGGCTTATTGTTTTGGTAGTGGGCTACTGGGTTCTTCTCCCTATTCTCTCTTAGGCTGGAAGCTCAGCTGAAACCTGACCACCATGCGTGGTCCTTATGGTATCTGAAATACTGGTGGCATAGCTTTCAGCATCATGGCAACATGTGAGCCCCCACAGCATAACAAACTGACAGACATGGGGGGGTGAGTTTATATAAATGTATTTCCTTGCTCTATCAGCTCAAAGACCATTAAAAAAAGCAATCCTAGAGAAGCAACAAGCACACTTAGCACAGAGATTGTATGTTCCAGGAACATTGCCCATACAACTAACATTGATGGCAGTTTGTCAGAAGAGCACAAGAATCAATGAAAGCATTCCCAATGTTTAAAACTGAAACAATTGGAGCAATAACGTATTAGATTTAACCCAGGGTAAAAATCCATGAGTTCATATTAATATAAATAAATGACTCAATAAGGTAATAAATGGTAGAGAAAAGATAAATTTCTCATTTAAGAGAGAATTCCAAATAATTTATATAGGTATTCTATTCTCTATTCTATTCTATTCTTCCAAGGAGTACAGTATGGGAAAGTGAGAAGTAACTTTACAATGCAAAAACCTAACAAACACTACCACAGCTGGGTGATTAAGGTTAAAATAAATTATGAAAAATCATGTTAATAGTATGCACTTCATGTGATAGGAATAGCACTTTACCTCCGTGATCTTCTTCCCTAAATCCCAAACCCCATTCTGATCATGAGAAAAACATCAGAAAAATTCTAGTAGACAAGTGTTTTACAATATGTCTGACCAGTATTCCTCAAAACTATCAAGGTCATGACAAACAAGGAAAGTCCGAGATACCATCACAGCCAAGAGGAGCCTATGGAGACATAACAGCTAAAAGTAATACAGGATCCTGGATGAGATCCTGGAAGAGAAAAAGGACATTTGGTTAAACTAAGAAAATCTGAATAAACTATGGACTTTAGTTAATAATAATGTATCAATATTGATTCATTTATTGTAAAAAGTATGAAAAAAACAATGCAGGATGGTAATATCAGAGAAACAGTGTGGGGCATATGGAAACTCTCTATATTATTTTTTTATGTTTTCTGTAAAATTATTCTAAGGAATAAGGTCATTTGGCCCCATGGCACATGCCCATAATCTCAGGAACTCAGGAAGCTGAGGCAAGAGGATCATGAGTTAGAGGCCAGAGGCAGCCTGTACAAGTTAACAAGATCTTGTGTCAAAATAAAAAATAAAAATGGGTTTGGTAGTGGAGCTCAGTGATACAGCACTTGCCTAGTATGTATGAGGCCCTTGGTTCAACCCCCGCCCCCCCCCCGCCTGTACTACAGGAGGGAAAAAAAAGGGAAAAAAGAAAAAAATTCATTTTTAATGGACATCTTATTCAAATTGAACTAATGTTATTTTGGGTTTCTCTTTGACAATCATTGCAAGTTTAGGAGAAGAAATGCTGATAGAAACCATAAAATAAAACTTGAGCTATTTCAGTGAGTAGGTGAGTTCTATGAATCATCATGTGTCACCACTAATAATAGTTAAAATATTTAAGCTATTCAAGAATTTTGATACTTTTAAGTACCTCAACAAACCTATAGCCACCTAATTTTTGACAAAGGAGCAAAGCAAGTTACTGGAAAAAGGATAGCCTTTTCAATAAATGGTGCTGGGAAACATGGATATACGCTTGCAGAAAAATGAAAATTGACTCTCATCTCACAATATGCACAAGAGTTAACTCAAAATGAATAGAAGACCACAACATAAAACCAGAAACTTTAAAACTAAGACAAGATAGGTAATATACTCCAACACATAGGCATAAGAAAGTATTTCCTTATAGGATTCCAACTGTTCAAGAAATTGCAACAAGAATAGATAAATGGGATTACATGAAATTAAAAAGCTTCTGTACAGCAAAGGACACAATTCACAGAGTCAAGGAAATCCCCACTGAATGGTAATTTTCGCATCCTATACATCAGACATGGGAGAAGGGCCTGGCAATCCACTCCCAAGGCAATCCCGAAACAATCAGCCATTGAAAACCTTATGAGGGTTGCTATGAGTCAGATACCAACTCAACGGCACCTAACGACAACAACAATTCATCAAAGGTCTAATGACCAGAATTTATAAAGAACTTAAGAAAAAATACCCAAGAAAACAAATAACACAATACACAAATGGGCAAAGGAACTGAATAGAGAGTTCTCAAATGAAGAGGTCCATAAAGCCATGAAACACATGAAAAACTGCTCCATATACCTAGCCATTAGGGAAATGCAAATTAAAACAACTCTGAGATGCCACCTTATACCAGTAAGAATGGCGAAGATCAATAAAACAAATACCAACAAATGCTGGTGAGGTTGCGGAGAAAAGGGAACACTCTTACATTGTTGGTGGAGCTGTAAATTGGTCCAACCGCTGTGGAAATCAATATGGAGATATCTTAAAAAACTAAAAATTGATCTACTGTATGATCCAGCTATAACACTATTGGGAATTTACCCAAAGGGAGATGGGTCATCATACCACAGAGACACCTGCATCTCCATGTTCAATGCAGCACTTTTCACAATAGCAAGGATATGGAATCAACCAAAGTGCCCATCAACAGAAGAATGGATAAAAAAAACTATGGTACATATATATAATGGAATACTACTCAGCAATCAGAAAAATGAAATAATGCCATTTGCAGCAAAATGGATGGAATTGGAGAAAATTATTTTAAGTGAATGAACACAAGCTCAGAAAGAGAGATACCACATGTTCTCACTCATATGTAGGAGCTGAATCAAAATTATAAGAAGGAAAAAATCCTATGTAGAGGTGGAAACATAATTTAAAAAAAAAAAAAGCTAAAGTCGACCTAGCAGAGAAGGGACAATTTGGGGAGCACAAAAGAAGGAGGGAGAAATCTAGCAAAAGGAGGAAATCCTGAGAGAGGAGAGCGGGGAGAGGAGGAACAAGAAGGAATGAGGAATGGGGGAGGGGGTGACCTCAAGGTGAACAGCCCAACTTTAATAGTCCTGGAAATAATTATAATAATACCAATAATACCAAAGAATGGTATTATTACAGATGGACTAGAAAATTCATTTAATAGTACTGACAATATAAAAAGAAAGTTCTCTACAGAAAAAGTTTCTATCTTAAACAGAATTGGAACCCAAGGATATATAGAAAAATATTACCATAAAAAGATAAGCAAATGGAAGAGAAGTCTTTGTTGAGGAGGGTGAAATGGAGGAAGGAAGCACACAAGAGGGTAAGGGAGAATTTATCTGTGTAATGTACAACAAAATGCATATATGGAAATGTCACAATGAAAAGCATATCAGAATGAATCACATTAAGGTGTACATCAAAAATTTACCATAAAAAAAAAGAATTTTGATACTCTTTAAGACAGGATTCTTAAACTACCTTAACCAACCATAAGAGTTCATGCAGAGCATCAGTGGATTTGAATGGGGAGGGGAAGAAGTCCATCCTTATTTTTACTTCCCTAACGAAACTTAGCATTCCCCTTCAATTATGAATATAGTCAACAAATCGAGGTCGCATTGGCAGTATCTGTGACTAACAGAAATCACAGATATTTTTATAGCTCATTACACTGTTGGATAATTACTAAAAAGTGTTTATCCTCATCATCATTTAAAAAGACTATTTGGAAACATTATTATAGCATAATTTTGATGTATTAATATTTTGACAACTGTAACTCAATGTAATTTTCTTTGTAATTTTATACATTTTTATTAAATTTAAAAATATTATTCTGAGTACGAAATACAATTCACCAGATTGGCAGTGGAGTCCTCAGTATTAAAAAAATGTTAAGTACTTCTACTAATAAAGCCTAGAGTCTTAATAAAGCCACTCACACAATTCCAGTGTGTCTAAAGCCTGACATCAACAAAATCCTATGATTTTCAAGCCCTCATCTCCCCAAGCATCTAATAATTTTACTATAATTTATTTATATATTGTAATATTTGTTTTAAAAATCTAGCATTTACATGCTTTAACACATGGTCTCCTAAAAGACAATTCTTGCCAATACTAAAAACATATAAATTGATTAATATATACATATGTCTGCTTACAATAAATGGCTATAAGACAAAACTAGATTTAATAAAAATGTCTGAAAGAAAAACAAAATAGAGAAACTAATTCTTAGTGACAGTTGCATCTTTCATCTTAGGCCATGCCTTAAACTTTACCTTGTTTAATTATTAAATTGGGAGCTGCTCAGCAAGACCTGTCTAGTCTTGATGATTCCTAAATTCAATCCTGCTGACAGAGTCTGTCCACTTTTCTCTATGGTTAGTATTATTACCTATGACAAGGTCTGAATGCTAATTTTTAAATTCAACTTTCATTAAAAACAGAATGAAGTATCTCTGACAGTGAACTCTTGGCTCCAGAGTATACTTTTCTTTCCATGCCACATTTACAAAAATTAAAAATTCTACTGTGAAAGATATTTATCTCTTAATATCAAATAATTAATAAAATATACCAATGGAGTAAACATTTTAAGCAATTAACATTTCATAAACATCACTTTAAAATTATTTAATATTTTAGGATGTAAACATTTAGGATGGGATGACAAAAATGTATTGCAGACTTAAATTTGGGATTTGTACATGCTTGAATACCAAAGAGATATTTGTACATGTATGTCCACAATGGCATTAGTCACAATAGCCAAAATGTGGAAGCAACCCAAATATGTAACAGATGAATGAGTAAACAAAATGTGGCATATACCAAAAGTTCCAAAAAAGTTTTTACAAATTTTAAGTATTAAAATTGTGATAGTCAACATATACTGATCACAAAAGATAAATACAAGTCACATTTGACTTCTGTAATTATAAGAGATGCTCAAAGCAGGTATCATCATAATTCAATGCAACATCAAAAAGTAATACATAAATAACATTTACTAAAGTGTGTATTTTTTGTACCTTCAATATATATACACAATGGAATAGTACTCAGCCTTTAAAGAGAAATAAGTTTTGACACACACTACAACATGGATGAACTATGAAGGCATTATGCTAAGTGAAATGTGAGTCACTAAGGATAAATACTGTAAAATTCCATTTTCTGATATATTAGAATAGTCACATTCACAAAAATAAACAGTAGAAATGGTTGCCAGAGGTTGGATGAAGGGCACCACTAAAGAGCTATTGTTTCATGGGAATAAAATCGTAGCCAGAAAAGATGAAACAATTTGGACATGGATAATGGTGACTCTACAACAATATAAATCTACTTAATGCCACTAAGCTATGCACATAGCAGGTCTAAAAAGGAAAAATTTTATGCTATGTATATTTTGCCACAATAAAAAATGAGGGAAATAAAGCCTGGCTATTGATTTGTATCCTAAATATTTAAAACAAGGAAAAAGAAAAATAATTTAATTCAAAAATGGACAAAGAAGATGAATAAGCAACCTAAAACAGCTAAGAAACATACAAATTAACCTTTAAGAAAATGCAAACTAAAATATGACATTTTTCAAATTAGAAAAATATTAAAGTTTGGTAATTCCAACTGCTGGGCAAAAGAGATGAGTCCCACTGCTGAATGGGAGTATAAGTTGGTAGAAACAGTGTGGAAACTGAACTACAGACACAAAAATTAGAATATGTCAGAGTAAATGGCCAATAGTAAAGTGACACTTTTGTTTGAGTTATAGATATGCATGTGGGTATATATTAACACACGTGCTTATATATGTTTGGGGTATAATTTATTAAAATTTCTTTCTTACTGGGAGTTATGGTTAAAAATGTTTGAAAACCAGTGGCTTAGAACAGGTATCCTCAAAGTTTGGTCAACAAACTGAGAATCTGCTACACTCTTTTAGTGAATCCATGAGATCAAACCTATTTTTAGGATAATATGAACACATTTGCTTTATTCATTACTATAAAGTAAAGTTTTCCAGAGGCTACATGCTATGTGATATCACAATAAGATATAAAAACAGAAGTGAAAATCTAGGTGCCTAATAAAGTCAGACATTAAACAGATTTATAAAAATGTAAATCAATGGGATACATCTCACTAAATTTCTTTTATAAAATGTAACTTATGCACATTCTATCCTTCTAATTTATAGTCATTAAAATATTATTTGTGCTCACATATAATGGCTTTATTATTTTTGTTTTCAGTAAATTTATTATGTTATTTTTTCAGTGAATTTATAAATTAAAGTTTTAAGAACATAGCAAAAAGCTAGGCATAGTAGTGCATGCCTATAATCCTAACTTGGGAGAAGGACCCAGCAACCCACTCCCAAAAATCAATCTGCCATTGAAAACCCTATGAACAACAGAGAAGCACTGACAATAGTGTTTCCCCTGTTGTATGTAGGGTCACTATGAGCCGGCTACTGACTCGATGGCACCTAACAACAACAACAATAATCCTAACATTCAAGAGGCAGAGGCAGGAAGATTGTGAGCTGAGGCCAGCCTGGGCTACCTAGTGAGTTCAAGCCAGCCTAGATCTTATATCAAAAAAACAAAACAAAAAAACAAAACAAAAAAACAAAAAAACTAAAACCAGTATGTGCCATACTAGTTTGGTTAACTGTTTGTTGTTATTGTGGTTAACTACTAAAGGTCCCAAATTTGACTTTGAACAATCTAGTATCTATAACAAAATAGAAAACATGATAATTTCCAAGAATCAAAATGTGCACACCTTTCTTCTTTTTAAATCCAAAAATTTATTTTTCAATATTTTCATTTTTTAAGGTATTAACATAATTAAAACAAACAATAAATAGCATTTTAACCTATTATTGTGAGTTGAATTGTGTTTTCCACAAAGACACATTGAAACTCAATCCCCAGTACTATAAATATAGATCATTTTTTCAATATCAGGGATGAAACTCAGGGCCTTGCACATGCTAGGCAAATGCTCTGTCATTAAGCTACATCCTGAACTATAAATGTGACCTTTTTCAGATGGAAACAGGGTCTTTATAGATATCATCATGAAGTCATATATGATTAGGGTAGGCCCTAAATCCAATCACTGCTTACTTATAAAAATGCCATGTAAAGACACTGGCACAGAGAGACAAATAAGGAAAATAGTGATAAAAGAGGGAAAATTGGGAATGCTTCAACTATAAGCCAAATAATGTCAAAGACTGCCCATCACTATCAGAAGTTAGGTATATACACACAATGGAATATTAGTCAGCAATGGAAAAGAATGAAATAATGTCATTTGCAGCAAAATGGATCATCCTAAGCGAACACATCCAAGCCCTAAAAGACAAATACAATATGTTCTCACTCATATCTGGGAGCTAAAGGTAACTTAAAGGGAAAAAAAAACTAAAAATACATAGATAGAAGAGATGAGTCATCATACCACAGGGACATCTGCATCTCCATTTTCAATGCAGCACTTTTCACAATAGCAAGGGTATGGAACCAACCAAGGGGCCCATCAACAGAAGAATGGATTAAAAAAAAAAAAAAAAACTATGGTACATATACATAATGGAATACTACTTAGCAATTAAAAAAAATGAAATAATCTCGTTTGCAGCAAAATGGATGGAATTAGAGAACATCATCTTAAGAGAATGAACACAAGGTCAAAAAGAGAAATGCCATATGTTATCACTCATATGTGGGAGCTGAATCATACTTAAACGGAGAGAAAGCCCTATATATAAACTGATATGTAAAAATACACAATTAAACTTAGCGAAGAAGGGACAATATAAAGATAGAGAGTAGGGAGGGAAGTAGTAGAGGGAAATGAAGAGTGAGGAAGATGGGATGGGGAGGAGGGTCAATGTGGAGGGATGAATGGGGAGAGGACGATCTCAATGTAAACAGCACAACTTCATGAGTATATTGGAAAAATAGGGAAATATAACCCAAATAAGCATTTGAGTTTTACTATATATTAGCCATAAGGCTCCATAAACTTTGTGGGTTGATGAAAGTGTTGCCAGAAGTGAAGTAAAGGATGCTTAATGGAAAAAGCCAATGCTGTATTACTCTGTACCCCATCACTATTTAGTAATAAAGGGGAAAAAAGTACATAGATATATTATAAAGAATAATCAGGCTAATCTAAGAAGGGAAAATATGAGTAGAAAGAATGAAGAGGGATTGGGGGTAGCAAAGATTATGGAAGGGGGAGTGCAGAAGAGTAATAATACAGAAGGTTAAAAAAGGGGAGAGGACAATCTCAAGGTACATGATACAACTACATGAATACATGCAGAAAACCAGGGGAATATAACCCATAATTGCATGTGATTTTTACCACATATTAATCAAAGGGTTTCATAAATTATGTAAGTTGATGTAAGTTTAACCAAAAATGATGTAATAGGTGCACAATAGAAATCGCAAAAGCCTTACTATTCTGCACCCCACTAAAATAATCGCTACATAAAAGTAAAAGGTTAAAATCTATAAGACACTTAAACATCGACTCCTGTGTCTTTTACAAAAATACATAAAACCTTTATACAATAAAGTATGAAAAAGGAAAGATACTACAAGAGGCATTCTAAAGAGATGTTCTCAGAGTTCTGTTTCTTTATCAACATGGTAAGCTGATTTTAAAGGTATATATCAAAGGAAAGAGCTTAGAGTAGTCAGACAATTCTGATGGTCAAGTATGGAAGACCTCCCTATCAGACATTAAGGGTAATTATAATGATAGCGCTGTGGTTTAGCTCAGTTGGTAGAGTGTTGCTCTGCATTCTTTGAGGACCTGGGTTCAATCTGCAACACTGCAAAAATGGGAGGACATGGCAATCCATTCCTGAAGCAATCCCCAAATAATTAGCCATTGAAGACCCTTTGAGGGTCGCTATGAGTTGGACACAATATGACAGCATTTAACAACAATAAGATAATAATAACGATGACAGCATACTACCAGCACATCAACAAAGAAAGGAAAATCTACACAAAAGTAAAACTGGAGAAAAGTGTAGTCATCCACATAGAAAATAATGAAATTAGATCCCCCTCTTATATTAGACACAAAAATACAACATGAGAGTAATTAAAGCATCAATATAAATAGAACTTTAAAGTTTTTAGTAGAATATCTAGGTGACCCTTCTAACAACTTGCAAGAGAAAGATTTGTTTAACAAGACATAAAAGGCAAGCTGAGCCAGGTGCCATGGCATATTTCTCTAGACCCTGGGACTGGGGAAGCTGAGATGGGAGAATCACAGGCTTCAGGCCAGAGGCAGTGTACACAACTTAACAAGATCCTGACTCAAAATAAAAAACAAAAGCTCGATAGCAGAGCACTTGCTTAGCGTGTGCAAGGCCCTAGGTTCAACCTTCTAGTATTTGTTTGTTGTTAGGTGCCGTGGAGTTGTATCTAATTCATAGGGACCCTCATAGGGTTTACAATGGCTGATTGGTTTGGGATTGCCTTGGGAGTGGAATACCACATCCTTCTTCCATTTTTGTGCTGCTGAGAATCAAACCCCGGACCTCAGAGACTGCAGAGCGGTGCTCTACCAACTGAGCTAAATCCCAGCCCCCTTCTAGTACTAGGGGAAATCAAATGCAAGCCGAGCATGGTGGTACACTTGGGAATCTGAGGCAGGAGGATCTTGAGTTCCAAGCCAGCCTGGACTACACTATAAGACCCTTGTCTCAAAAAACTAAAACAAAAACAAACAAACAAACAAAAATAAAGAAAAACAGAAAAAGTGCCAATTATAAAAGAGGGAGGTTCCTTCATCAAAAGATTATTTCTTGGGCTGGGTTTGGGGGTGCATAACTATAATAGCAGGGACCCAAGAGGTGGAGGTAGGAGGATCA
>VMDO01008067.1:0-86574 GCA_007922755.1 Pedetes capensis | reverse complement strand
TTGTTAGGTGCCGTCGAGTCGGTATCCGACTCATAGCGACCCTCTGTACAACAGGGGAAACACTATTGTCAGTGCTTCTCTGCTGTTCATAGGGTTTTCAATGGCAGATTGATTTTTGGGAGGGGGTTGCCAGGTCCTTCTCCCAAGCCTACAGCTTCTGGTGTTCCCAGGCGGTCTCCCATCCGGGTACTAACCAGGCCCGACCCTGCTTAGCTTCCGCGATCTGACGGGATCGGATGCCACAGGGCTACGGCTGCAGGCACCCGTCCCTCCTAGGCACTAGCTTCTCTTCTCCCACATGCTTCTCTCAGTCTGCAACGCACAAAACCCACACCTCGCGCCTCACCTTCTGTGCTCGGGGCCGTTCTCATTGGTGGTGTAGCCCTTATCGCAGGAGAGGCAAGCGGGCCTCTGACTCCACTACCCGACTGCCCAGTCCTGGCACTGCCATCTGGATCCCGGCTGCTTAGTGTCGGGGCTCGCAGCAGGGGACAGGTAGGGCATCTGCTGCTACAGCCCCGGGGCTACTGAGGGCTAGACATGGGGGGACACTTGGCCAGGGCAGGTACTTGGGCAGGGCAGGTGGGCAGGTGCAAGGGAGTCACTGGCCCCACCCCGTCCCCAAGCCCCTCCCCCAGGCCCCTGGAGGCTCCTCCCACCACGCCCCAGGCACGCCTTCCCACCCACACAGGTCGATGCCCAGCTGCCCTCCGGAAGCCCTTAGAAGGCTTCCTTCCATATTAGCGGGTTTCTGCCAGGCTTGGGGCACCAGAACTGCAGACAGGGTCATGTGGATGGCTCAGGCCCTGAAGTGAGGACCCCATTTGTGGTGAGATGTGGGGCCCACCAGCTGGCAGCAGCCTCACAGGATAGCCTGGCTGCTCAAGCCATCTGGAGCTGGCACCGCTGTCCCGTCCCCAGCAAGGGTGGGAGCAAGAGCCCAGCAGCCCCCACCCCCCGTGTCTTCTCAGGAACAGTGGCCGGGGCGTGTGTGTGCGCATGCGTGTGCGCCCGTGTAGGGAGGCTGGGGCCACAGCGGAGGCAGCGACAAACAGGAAGGAAATGGAATGAGGCCCCTGGCTGGTAGCCAAAGAAGAGAGCCCTGGGTCAGGGGGCTCGCCAGAGCTGTGCCTGAGACACTGCCATCTCTCCCTCGAGGGGACCTGGGACGCAGGCGCGAGCAGACAGACACAGCCCTGCGCCCAGGGGCCCGGGCAGCAAACCACAGCAAAAACTGAGCTTTTCTGATGCTGAGGGGCTGCGAGGCAGGGAGGGGCTGTGTCAGAAAGCGGGTGGGCAGGAGGGCTCCGGAGTGGGGCAGGCCCAGGGGGACATCGGAAGCGTGTTTGGGGGACAGGGGATGGGGAGGCTCCAGGCAGGGTGCAGCTGGGCTTTTCGAAGGCCAGCACGGCCAAGCTGGGGGAGGAGAATAGGGGCACCAGGGAGTCAGAGAGTGAGCTGGGGCCAGAGCCTGGGCCTGCAGCGTGGCGTGAGGAGTCGGATCGCTGCCCAGACCTCAGCCCACCCTGTGTGAGGAGGGGGGGAGGGGTGGTGGAGGGTGGCTGAGGACCTGCCTCACTGGACCCACCCAGAAGTGTCAGCAAGGGTGTCACCTCCTCTGGGAGGCCTTCCTGGATCCACATTCTCATTCACAGAAGCACCTGCATGCTGCCTCCCTAGTCAGACCATGACCTCTGTAGGTAGGAGCCTGGTCTGGGTTGGATGGCTTTGGAGTGTTTGTTGTTGTTGTCAGGTGCCATTGATCATAGCGACCCTCAGGGGGTTTTCAATAGCTGATTGTTTTGGGATTGCCTCAGGAGTGGATTGCCTCATTCTTCTCCCATTTTTGCAGGGCTGGGAATCGAACCAGGACCTCAGAGACTGCAGAGTGGTGCTCTACCAACTGAGCTAAATCCCAGCCCCCAGAGTGTTTGTAGAGTGACTAAATGACCCCAATTCTCGGAAATTCAAGACTTGCCCTAGGGTGGCCCTTTCCTTCTTGATCTGTGGGACAACCTAGAGAGAGGGCAGAGCAGCGCCCAGGCAGAGTCCTGGGCAGGGCCAAGGCCCCTCCCTCCAGGCTGCCCACTGGACATGCTGCTATATGAGGCCAGACCCCCACCCAGCCCACAGTCAGGGAGGCTGAGAGCCGCCGGGGTAACTCGGAAGCCCGTAGTGGGTGTGAACATACTTTCAAATGTTTTATTTTTAAAAGCACCACGAAAATATGAGGTGTGATTAATCAAGCTATTAATGAAGTCGCGTTTACTGGGTGAGACTCGGTTCCTGCTAGCAGGGTAGGAGGGGTGGGGGTGGGGTGTCACCTGGCCTCCCTCAGCAGCAGGCGAGGTACAGGCTTCTTCCTCAGAGCTGCCAGCGCCCTTGCCTCCCCCACCTGCCACCTGCTCCTTCCATGCACCCCGCGCTGGGGACTGGCACCACCCAGCTCGCACCAGGACCCAGTGAGGGCCAAGATGGCAGGCGCTTCTCCTGCCGCCCTGAGAAACAGGCTGGACGGGGGCCACAGGAGCCTCCGTTGTCCTCCAGTCTGACCCCGTCCTGGCAGCTGGCCCAGCCTTGTGCCCCCAGCCCCCAGTCGGCCTTGCCGAGGAGTTTTGTCCTGAGAAGGCCTGCTTGGGGCCTGGGTGCCCCAGCTCTGCAGCTGACACGGGGCCCAGGCAGAGGAAAGCCCCCCATGGCGTTGGGCCAAAGCCTTCACCAGGCATTCAAGGCCTGCAGGCCCCGCCCCTAGGGACTCCTTTGTCCTGTGGCATTTTGACTATTTGCAAAAAAGGAAAAAGAGTCTTAAGGGCTTTTGCACATTCTGTTCCAGGCTCTGCCTCCACCCCCGTTCTGGCTAAGGGCACCTGCTATTCCTCTGAGAAGCCTCTGCTCTGCAGGCCAGGCAGCTGACCCCAGCTCAGGCCCTGGCCGACCCCCGCTGCCTGGCTCCATCATGCAGGTAACCCATCCAGACAGGGGGATCCCAGGGTCCTGACTGGGCTGGGGGGACAGAGAATCTCTCTTTCTCCTGGGCTCAGAGATCTGGGCAGCCCTGGGCCACAGAGAGGGGAGGGCCTGTCCTGCAGGCCCGAGGGACACAGGGAGGCCAAGTGCAAAGGGAGGCCATTCATGGGCCGGAAGTGGGAGTGTGGATGATGGAGCCAGCCAGTGGCAAGAGAGGCTGCCTCCTCTTGGCAGCATTAGAGGTCTGGGATTCTACTGGGCCCTGGATTTCCAGCCTTCCTTCTCTGGCCAGTTGGAGTGAAAATCCCTTCTTTCATCTCATTGATCCACTTGTCCATCTTCTGCCTGCCTAGTAACTCCTACGCACCCCACCAGGCCTGCTCAAACATCCCCTCCACCAGGAAGCCTTCCCTGACCACCAGCAGAAATGGCTACCTCTGAGCTCCCAGATGGGAATCCTTTTGCCGCCAGTTTCAGGGTCTCCCCAGACACTCAGAGAGCAGGGTCTAAGCATTCATCTTCCTGCCCATCCTGAGAACCTGGCCAGCACCTGACATGTCCCAGATGCCCAGAGTGTGTTTATTGAATGAATGTTGATCCTCATTCCCTGGAAAGGGCCCAGGGCCCAGAAATGAAGGGCAGGAAGTGGGCAACGCAAACTCACCCAGAGCCAGATCTGTCCACCTCTCAATCGATCAATGGATCAAATAACTCATCGGGAAGGGAAGTGGATTCCTCGCACACGACAGCTGGGCCCTGGGGAGGCTGAGACCCTGCCCTAGGGGAGCACAGGCTCCAGGGGAGGCGGAGGAGGGCGGAGGGCTGCAGGGGCCCAGTGCAGGAACGGGGATCCGCACTCTGTAGCCATCTGTACCCCTGTGGCTCGAGATGGCTGCGTGAGTTATTGTTTTCTAAACATGGACAATTCTGTGATGAGGGAGCTCTGCTAGGAGGCTCTGATGTGCAGAGACACAGCCGCACGCAGAGGGTAGGGTAGGGTACGGGGGACTGCGCAGGAGGTGGAGGGGGTAGTTCCACACCTGGGTTGGGATCCAGCCCCCTCCCTGACCCAGGAGGCCCATTGAGAGTCCTAGGGTTCAAGGAGGCAGCTCAGAGCTGTGCACCTGCCCGACGGTGAAGACAGGGGACCAGGGGGCCACTGACGAACCCCCAGAAACCTTCAAATCCCAAACCTATAAAGCCTCAGGAATGCCTGGCGGCTGCCTCCGGAGTCACGTAACCTGGCTCCAGTCCCTTGTGCAAACCATTTGTTTCTAAGAGCCCCGACCTCCTCCTTCGTGAACTGGGACAGGCCATGTGGACCCCACACAAGGACGAGGTGGGTGTGGCCTGGGCCACTTCCTTTCCTTCCCAGCCCACCTTCTGTCCCTGAATCACCTGGCTCCCAGGCTATGGAGTCCAGGGCCCTCGGCCTAGGGAGTGTTTAATGAGTGGGTGAGGGGACCATGATGGTCTCTTCCACCTACAGCATGCGGGAGGTGGGAGTGCCGGGCGCGGGGACAGCACCTCACAGCGTCCCTCAGGAAGGAAGGCTGCTCCCCAGACCCGCGCTCATACACAGGCCCGCACAGTACTGCGGTTTCCATGGCAATGTGCGTGTGAAAGTGTCATAGGAGCAGCAGCCACCTCCCCACGCTCGGAGGAAAGCCGTCCTCTTCCCCAGTGGGCTCCGGGGCCTCACAGGACTGTCACAGGCACCGTGAGGACATGCAAATGGCCTGAAGAGCAAAATGGGGCAGGGCTGCAGAAGGCACCCCGCGGCCGGCTCAGAAGACCGTCACACCCAGCGCGGTGCGCGGCTGGATGTGTTGTGCGCCGCTGCTGCAGGCCAGGTGCGCTATCCAGCAGCTGCACCGAGCTTCCTTCCGACTGCTTCTTTCTTTGCAGAGAAGGAACGTGAGGCTGAGGACTTGCCTAAGATCATACAACCTACAAAGGGCAGCAGCGCTGCTGCCAAAGAGCTGGGAATAGGCACAGGGCAGAGAATATGGGCACTTCCCCAGCAGTGTCTGGCCCTGCACACTACCTCCTCCTCTTTTGATACTCTGTTTTCTACCACAGGGCCTTTGCACTGGCCTTACTCTTTCCTCTGCTTGCAACTTGCTCTTCCCATGGCTGCCGCTCTCTAGAGCCTCAGTCTTAGTTCCAATATCGCCTCCTTTGAGAGTCCCTCCCAACGGTGGTGTCTGGAGTCGCCGCTGCTAACCTCACCTCTCTCCTGGTCTTTTCCTCATGTACCTACCACTGTCTTCCCCTAAAATGTCACAATGGCAAGGACTACCTCTGTCTGTTCACTGATATGCTCCCAGCACCCACACATGGCCCAGCATGAAGTAAGTGCTCAATAAACACGCACCAAATGCCTCATTGAACAAACCCAGGTGTCCCAGCTCTACGTCCAGCACACACTCTTGCTGTGACCCCTCTGCCATTCCAAAAGCCCCCAGACCCATGTGCAAAGGGGACTTAGAAACTCCCAGGGAGAGAGTGCTGTGATGGGGGACAGCCCCCTGGGGCCCCACCCAGGGCCCCCATCCTGCCAAGGGGCCTTGCCTCAGGCCAGAGAAATAGTTAATAAAGCTGAGGTCTAAATAAGCATTTGATTAACAAACGATAAAATAGCTATTGTGTCCCCGAATTAAGCTGTAATTGTGGCTGATAATTGGCTGGTTAGAATTTAATAAGCTGCAATTAAATAGAATGGAATCCAGGGTAATTATGTGGTCACAGAGCCCAGGGAGAAGTGGGGAAGGAAGGAAGAGGGCTTTCTCCTGCTCCGACTCTTTGCTGGCGCTGTGTGTGGCTGTGGGCGTGCTTCTGGTTTGGGGGCGGGTGGTGACAGTGTGTGTATGGGGGTGTTCCTCCTCCACCTTTCACCTGGCAGAGGTAGGCAGGCAGTGGGTCCCACCCCCTCGTCACTACTCAGTGCACGGCTCTGGGCCCTGCCAGCCTGAGGTGGTCCTAGTTGAAAGAGACATAAAAGAATTCCTAGCACAGTTCCTTGCATGGTGGGGGGGCCCCAGCAGGGTGGCTGGGAGGGCGCTGGGAGCCCCGAGTCCTCGTGTCTTCCTAATGAAGAAACTAGGGCTCAGAGAGCAGGAACACCTGCTCGAGGTCACACAGCGATCCGGGGCAGAGCGGGGCACGTGGGTCTTCAAGGGTATGTCCACCAGCTTGGAGGCCGAGAGTGACCCCTGAGACTGTGCCAGCTCCCACGGCCCCCCCTCATTTCCATCCAAGCCCTGCAGTAGGTAAACTTACAGGCCAGGAATAATGGTGTGACCGCTGTGTAGACGTGCCCTGGATACAGCCGCTGCTGTGTGGCCCTCCGGAGCTGGAGCTATGCCCTCTGGGGCATTCTCCTCCCCGGGCCCCCCTCTCCTGAGGGCTGCCAGGGCTGCAGCCTGCCATGCTGCCCCACCCCCCAGCCCAGGTGTGGCCCCTGGCAAGTCAGCAGAGATGACGAACGGCATCGCCTACGCTGCCATTTATGACCCCATCAGCATTTTTACAATGTTGCCGGCAATTAATTTAATTAAAGACCCTGTCCCGGATATGGTGGCATTTCATATCTCACTGGTTTAATGTGCGCCCAGCCGGAGCAAGAGCCAGGGGTGGTCCAGGAGCACTGGCAGTTCCGGTGTGCGGGGCAGGAGATGGAGCCAGGAACATGAGAGAGGTCACAGTCACCTGCTCTTGGCTAGGTGGAGTCACCGTCCACAGCCACAGGCGCACACACAAACAGTTGCACCCATGATGGCGGCTAAGTTTGCACAGATTTCCTTCTTTAACCCTCTCAAGGATTGTAGGGGCAAAGATTTATTATTATTATTATTATTATTATTATTATTATTTTTGCAGTACTGGTGGTTGAACCCAGGGCCTTGAGCCTGCATGCTTTGCAAATGCTGAACCACTGAGCTGTGCCCCCAGCCCTTTTTTTTTTTTTTTTTTTTTTTTTTTTTTTTTTTTTTTTTTTTTTTTTTTACTTTTTGAGACAGGGTCTCACTAAGTTACCCAGACTGCTTCTGGTCTTGAACTTGCGATCCTCCTGCCTCCACCTCCTGAGCCACTGGGATTACAGGTATGTACCACCGTGCCCGGTGCAGAATGATTATTTTGAACCCCCAACTTACAGGCAAGGAAAGGCAATTTACAGGCCCAGAGAGGTGGAAGTAAGTAGTGACAGATCCCTACCCAGGCAGGCTGGCTGCAGAGCATGTTCATTCAGCAAATACTTGTTGAATACAATGTGCCAGGAGCTGCGCTAGTCACTGGCCCATATGACAGTGGCCTTGCCCTGGTGGGGTGGTCCTGTGGTCCCACCCACAGCGGGAAGCCCTGGGCACAGCCTCCCAGGATCATGCCTGCTGGAGCTGGCCCTCTAGTACACACGGGCATCCACACCACTGTCCGCTGCCCACCAGACTGTGTCTGACTGGAGTAGCTGAAGCCCACACCAGAATAGTGATGCTGTGACCGTAGGTCACCAGCCAACCTGTGACTCCGAGCAGCTGAGCCCACCTGGATTCTGCCTCACATAGCAACCAACAGGAAAACCCAGCCGCCTAGTGACAGATCCAGCTCCTGCCATGGGCCATCTACCCCCATGAGGTGGTGGCGGTTGGCACACAGGGCAGCTCCTGACCTGTCAGTCATCTCCCTGTCCCTCATTCATGCAGCCAGTTCTCCTGGGGTCCTCCAGCTCCTGCCATGATCCCCAGCCCCTTCCCCACTCCTGAGTCCCATCCCCGCAGTCTTTCTCAGGACACACTTCCCAGGGGCCTCATACTGGGGATGTCCCAAGTCAGCCTGGCTCCCTGGCCACCCACTATTCCAACCCCCATGTCTCCCAGATGCTTTCCAGCCACTCCTCGCCCCCAGGCCACCCCCTCCCTCAGTCCTCAGGCACCCTGCCCCTGCAAAGTGCCTTCCTGTGATCAACTCCTGGCTCTAGGGCCAGCGTTACCCAGCTACACTTCCACGGAACTATTTTCTTTTCTTTTTTTCTTTCTTTTCTCTCCCCTCCCTCCTTCACTCCCTCCTTTCCTTCTTTTCTTTCTCTTTTCTTTTTGGTTTTCTTGAGACAGAGTCTTGCTGCGTAACCCAGGCTGTCCTGGAACTCGCTATGTAGACCAAGTTGGCCTCGAAACTTGCCTCGACCCTCCTGCCTCAGCTTCCTAAGTGCTGGGATTACAGGCATGGGCCACCATGCCCCACTACAGCGCTATTTCTAGGAAGAAAATTTGACCTACTCCTGAAGCCCTGACCATGGTTCCCACTGATCAGAGGGTGAAGCTGGCTCCCTGAAATCTCCCCCACCACCCACACAGTGGCCTCATCCCTGTGCACCCCCTGCCCCCTGCAGCTGCTCAGTGCACACACTACTGAACTGGGGCCCTCACCCCAACTTCCTCCTCACCTGAAGGCACCCTGCCCATTCCCAATGCCCCTCCCAGGTCCCTGCTCCAGGTGGCTGCCTCCTCAGTCAGACTGTGCAGCCCCAAAGGCACGCAGGGGTCCACGCCACCCCTCCTCAGCAATGTCCAGCTCAGGGGCTGCAAGCTGGCGTGAGAGACAGCAGTCTCCACACTGCCTCTCCCCAGCTGTGGGACACTGGGCCAGTCACGCCCCTCTCTGCATCTCAGAAGGGGAGGGACTGGGCCACAGGTGCCTTCAGGGCCCAAGGGAGCTGGGCAAAGTGGAGTGTGCTGATGTCCATCCCAAGGGTCAGCTCAGCCCGGCCGGCCGCTGCCTCTCAGGCAGGTTGGCCAAGAGGCACGGGAAGTGTTTGCTTTCGAGAGAAGCTGGCAGTTCATTTATAAGTGAAACCTCCCATGTTAAAATGTTGACAACCAATTTAAACATCTTCGACACTATGTGGGCCAAACAAGTTGGCAGGCCGAAGCCAGACTGGACAAAGTCCAAGGTCTCTTTCAGCTTTACAAATTGGGGTCACAGCAGGGCAAAGGGGAGTCCCCCTGCCACGAGACTGTCACACACTTTAGCTCGGCCAGCCCTCCACCATGCTCTTCCCGCCCTGGCCGGGACCCCATTGTCCCTGGGACCCTCCTCATCAGAGCCTCCTGAAGAAGATCTCCTGGGGCCGGGGCAGACGTTGGAGAATCACCGATCTGTCTGGAAGGTGGCTGGCCTATTTTTTTTTTTTTTTTTTTGGTACTGGGGGTTGAACCCAGGGCCTTGAGCCTGCATGCTATGCAAGGACTGGACCACTGAGCTGCAAAGGCTGGCAAGGGTGGCACCCCTTGCCAGCCTTTGGTCTGTGGGTTGGATGGCTCTGGTGTGAGCCAACAGAAAAGGCTGCCCCAGACAGGCACAGGCAGCTCGGGGCTGGGGGACCCCACAGAGAGGACCCTCTGCGAGGACTCCTCTCCCCCAAGCCTAGGCAGGAAGGAGTCCAGGCCCAGCTTCAACCTTCCAGCTGGGAAAAGGGTGTCTGGCCACGCCCATCGCACCCCTGATGAGCCATTAATGAGCCCTCACCCCATTTTAATTACCCGCTGTCCAAATAATTACCAGCTTGTTTATTTCACTTAATGGCAGCCGTACTTTTTTATCCGGATATTGATTTCGTGTTTTCCTGGTTTGTTCATTATCGTTCCTGCCCCTTTAATAGGCTCAAAGGTCTTGGGGGTGATGAAAAGGGGGCCGGAAGCAGCAGGGGACAGGGGTTTGAGGGGACACAGAGAGAGAAAGAGGCGGGCCAGCTTTGCTGTGGAGCCTGAGTTGAGCCACTGAGCCACTGCCCTCTACGGCCCTTCAGTCCCAGAACCCGAGGTGCCTGCACACCCTCTCTGTCCTTGACGGGACAGGGCGCAATGTTTGAAAATGAAATCAAGGAGGGAGGGGGCAGCAGGAGAGAGAGAAGCCCATGTGCCTTCCCCAGGGGTCCCAAAGGGCCAGGCAGAGACTCAGACAGGGCAGAGAATGGAGGAGACCTGGGGAGGGAAGCTAATGCCCCAGTGGGGTCAGGGGGAGCCACTGGTCAGTCGGGTCCTGGTGGGTCCGGTGGGCGACCTCCCCCTCCTCCTGCCCTGCTCTATGCTCAAGAAGCCCAGCCCCTTCCTGGGCCCGACCTCCATCCCTGGCCTGCGCCTCACCTGCCTGCCGTCACCATGGAAACTCAAGCTATGCCATGATGTCATGCGGGCTGAGAGAGGGCAGCCTGTTTCTCTGGTTTGGGACAGAGAAGGTAACGGGGCTGGGGAAAGGGGGAGGGGAGGGCCAGGGCCTCTTTGGGTGAAGATTTAGAGTCTTTTAAAGAGGTCAGGAGCTCTTTAATAAATCACTAATAATTGCATGAATATTTAAGTCTTAATAAAAAAAGTGCATCGGGCCCCGCGAGTCTTCCTGTGTGGGTATTTACGGCTATCAGGCTGGAATATATAAAAGTGGGGATCGGTCTGATTGAACTACTGTTATCGCCGCAGCTAAATGGGTAATTGGGAGTGAGAGACGCTATCAGCGGATATAAATTACATACAGTAAACTGAGGATGTTAACTGAGGGTTTATTATCAATTATCCCTGCACTGCTCCCCTTAAAACGAACTTTAAGTGTATTAATGAGAAAATTTACAGGTCTTAATGAATTGAGGGAGGAGAGAGGAGGCTCGGCTCCCCCTGGAGCTTGCTGGCCTGGGACCCTCAGCAGCCTGGTCCCAGGAGAGGTCCCTGTGTGGGGCCACACGGGGCTGCCCTCCCTCCCGGAGCAGCCAGGACAGGTGTCAGTGGCCCAGGCTGGCCCTGCCTCTCTCTCACCAGTGCTCGTTCCAGGGAGGTGGTGCTGGGTGGGAAGTGGCAGTTTCATCCGGGCATCTCCTCCTCTACCAAACAGCACACCAGGGCCTGGCCACGGGCAGGCGGAGCTTTACCTGCCCCCAAAGCAGAGTGTGGGCCCCACTACTGTGGCGGCACAAATGGAGTGTGAGGGGTGGGTGGGTAGCTGGTAGGGCGCTCCTACCAGCAGAGCCCCCTGCTTCAGAGCATATTTACTCCCTGCCGGGAGGCGCGCCAGCCACTTGCTTGGAGCTGCCCACAGGCCTGTGGCTCCGAGGTCAGCTGGACCTCCTTCTGCGCCAATTCACTACCCAGCAGCCTGGTCTCTCTCCAGGGCCTCTGCTCTCCCCGGGGTCCTGAGCCGTTCCAGCTATCAGATGTGGCACCGTGCCCTGGAGGGCAGCTTGGATTTGGCCCTTGTCTAGAGCCCACCCACTGGTGGGAGACAGACACCGGCCAGATTGTCAGGGTGCAGAGTCCAAGGTTACAACACAAAGTCAGTGCACATCATTGAGGGCCTGATTGGGGGCATCTGGGATGGCTTCCTGGAGGAGGCCACGCAGAGCTGTGTTAAGATGCTGCAGTGCAATAGACTGAGAGTCTCCGAAGATGCTCCACTGTCCTCCATCAAGAACTAAATGCTGTTCACTGGAGTCTTTCGCCCTGTTAAACCCAGTCTGAGTCCCTTTTATCTTTTCCCCTCCCTGCTTCTGTTGTCCCCTTTTTAACCTGTCCCTCTCTCAGCCCCTAGCTCTGGCGTCTGCCTCCCACTCGTCACTGAAATGCCCTTTTCCACTTGCTAAGGAGCCCACATCTGATTCCAGAGCTCTTTCTGCCCCAGGTTTCAGGCTCTGGAAGGCTCCTCCCTCCCTCCTGTCTCTCGGCTCTGCCCTCTCCTTGCTCCAGGAGAATGCCAGGCTTCCTCAAGGACTTCAGGGCCGGGAACTCTCCAATGTCCCCTGCGGGTCCTCCACCCTCATCACTGCAGCCATCCCACGTGGCCAAGTCCAAAAGGTTAGCTCCCCAGGCAGACAGCACTGCCACAGCTACCACTGAAGCCTGCTGAATGTGGTTCTTCTGTCTCTTTTCCTCCTGTCCCTTCAGAGGCCACAGGCCACTATCTCAGCACCTGGCCCTTCATCTGTTTTCCCAGCTCTTTAAGCTCAGTCCTGCCTCAGGGCCTTTGCACCTGCTGTTCCCTCTGCCCAGGATGCTGTTCCCATGGATACCGTAACTCATTCACTGCCCATGGCACCTCCTCCGCCCATCTAAAACAGTGTCCTTGGCATGCTCTAGCGGGTCCCCTGAGGGGCTTAGGGTTTTGGTGTTCATCTGCCTGGATCTGGAGGAAGCTGCAGGTGCAGAGGGCCTGTCTGTCTCTCTGGCTCACTTGGAATAGGACTGGGGCCCTGTGGGTCCTCAACACACACTGCACAAAGGCATGGACCCAGCCCTGGACTGAAGAGCCCTAAGCATGGGCTGCACAGGGTGTTTGGGTGCCCACTGTCCAGCAGGAGAAACTGACATGCACACAATGCAGCACACAGGCCCTGGGTGGGCCTGGGAGCGGTGAGCAGGGTGGGGTCGGAGAGTGGAATGGCGTTCTAGGCTGGGGAACAGCATAAGCAATGTGTCTGCAGCAGGACACATCTGGTGGCAGCACGGGCCAGCTTAGCAAGGCTCTGATCCGGCCAGGATGCTGCTCATGGGAAAGTGGGAAGGGCTGATGGGGACAGAGGGCTTCAGAGAGGTGGCTTTGCTGTGGCAGCCATCAGCGCAGTCAGGGAGGGAGCTGCTTGACCCCGAACAGGCCCCTGAAAGTGGGGAGTGGATGTGAAAAGCCTCCTGGTGGCAGGCATGAGGGTGAACGTCCTGGCCTGGCCGGGAGGGAGACAGGTTGGGCAGCAGAAGGTGACAGTTGTTTCTGCTTGGTTGAGTGGACAGCGGTGTGGCCTGGCATAAATAACCGGAAATGCCTCGGCCCATGGTTCACCCTGCGGGGAGGCAAGGTGGGTGCCTCTGGACCGGTGGGGCTCCTCCAGCAAACTGAGGGAGCTCCCAGCCTGCCCTGCTGCACCCCCTTGGGTGTAGTAGCTGCTGTCAGTCAAGTGCGCTGGTGGGTGGGGAGTCCACAGCCAGCACTGAGGTCTGATGCCAGGACCCACTGCTGGTGGAGTGGGCGCTGTGTGGGTTCCTGCAGGGCCTGCTGCAGGCAGAACGGGTCCTGTGTGGGTCACTGAGCCACAGTCCTGCTGGGGCCCCTGTTTCAGCTGCATCAAAGCCAGGCCAGGTCGCTTTTCGCAGCCACAGACCCCTGGTCTACAGGTCCCTAGCCTTGCTTTGTGGGTCTGAACCAGCAGGTGAAGACCAGGTGGCTTCACATAAGCGGTGGTTTCCTGCCTCCTGCTGAGGACTTGGAAGCTGTAGTCACATTAGTCCTCCCTGGAGCCAACTGGTGGTGTGTTTCACGCGTGTCGAGCTGTGCCTGAGTCCCCTCCTTTATCCGGCCCCTCCCTCATCCACTTACAGAACCTGCAGATGCCTGCTGTCCAGCTCAGACCACCCTCAGTGTGCTGTCGCGCTTGCTCCGGACACCACGCCCATCTCTGGGAGGAGATAAACCTCCTTGGCCCCTCCTTTCCCCGGCACAGGCCAGGCGTGGGCAGATGCCGACCCACATCCGTCCCGGGATTCCGGGGATCTGACTGTTTCCTTCGTTTACACACTCCCAGTTGCAAAACAGTGTCTGACACATAGTAGGTACTCAGTCAATCTTTGCAAATGGATAAGTGGATTCTCCAGAGATCTCCAGGCTGATGGAGGAGACCTCCACATGGGCTCTAGCAGAGGCAGTAGCAGAGCTAGGAGAGGCCCGGCCCAAACTGGCAGCAGGATCCCTCCCACTGTGGGCTGTCCATGGTGCTGAAAGCACAGCCATGTTCAGACCCGGAGCCTCGGACCTGGCCCCTGAGATACTCTGATCAGCTCGGACCTGAGCTCCGTGAGATCTTTTATTTAAAAAGGGCTCTCCCTCCCCGCCACCCTCCGCGACGCAGCCTCATTTGCTTACCTCTCCCCAGTCCTTCACCTTGCTTCCAGCCTCCGGGGGGGCCCCCCTGCCTCTCTCCACCCCTGCCTCCTGTCTCTGTAAATAATCCTCTCCTCTGTGCCTATAATTAGCCCCAAGTAGAATAATTCATAACAAACTTTATTTCTTGTGGCATCTTTCTTGCTAACGTGTCGCTGAGCGCCTCACAGGATCAGCAGGAGGGAAGCCAGGCCCAGGAGACAGCTAAGAGCCCTCCCCGCGTGCCAGCATGCCGGGCGTGCGTCTGTCAGCGACACCAGGAGGCAGGCTTGCGCCGAGATGGCCTGTCATGCACCCACAGGCACAAGCCTCCTGGTGGGGGGAGAGGCATCCTCCTCAGCCAACCTGAGAGGGTGGGTGCCAAGGCATGCCAGGCGGGTGAGCGATGAGGACCAGGAGTAATAATCATGGCACTGGCACCATCAGTAACAGCAGCTAACATGTACATAGCATTTACGATGCACTGGCTCTGTCTTTTAAAAGTCAGTTTTTCAAACACGTGTAAAATAAAATTCACTCTTTGAAAATGTACAGTCTGACGATTTGGGGCAAATGTATCCACCACTACTACCATTAACACATAAAACCATTTCACACCCCCAAAAAAGTTTTCTTAAGCCTCCCCTTTTTTTTCCCTATCTCTTCTCCCCAACCCCAGCAACTACTGATCTGCTTTCTGTCACTTATAGCTTTGCCTTTTCTAGAAGGCTATAGAAATGGAATTACATAGTATGTAGTCTTTTGTGTCTGGCTTCTTTCACTTAGCACAATGCTTCTGTGGTTCTTCTATATTGTTGCTTGAATAAGTAGTTGCTTTCTTTTTATCATCAAGCGGCATTCCTTTGTGCGAGGGTACCACAGTGTGTTTATCCATTCACCAGGGCTGTTTCCAGATTTTGCTGTTTATAAATAAAGCTGCTGCGAACTTTCACATGCAAGTCTTTGGTGGACACACATCTTTATCTTGGGAGTGAGATTGTGAGGGCGCCTGGTAAGCATGTGTCAAACGTGATAAGAAATCCCCGTTGCTGTGTGTCTTATCTATATTTATATACAATAACTTAATTCTTTTGACAACTTTATGAGTTTGGGATGATCACTATGCCTACTTTGCCAAAGACAAGCTGAGGCTCAGAGAGGTTAAGTAACTTACTCCATGGCACACTGCAAGACCCTGTATGCTGCCGCCCACAACTCCTGTGGGACCAGCCCTGGGTGAGGCTCTCTGGTGGTGGGCAAAGCTCTGATGTGGAAGCTAAAGTGCCCAGTTCAGGTCCCAGTTCCCCCTCTGTCTAGCTGAATGAGCACAGCAGTCTCTCAAACTCAGACCTGTCCCTGACTATAGACAGCATCCACAACTGCCCACATTCCCCAGCAGCTCCATGGCTTGAAGGAAATAAATTGGAGCAGACATGCAGTGCCCCCGCAACATTAGCTCACCATCATGACCGTGAGGTCCTGCCCCGAGAGCTTGCGAATTTAGCCGCACAGACGAGAACTGCTTCTGACACCCCACTGCCTGCCGCAGCTTTGAAGCCCGACCGAGTCACACCCCCTCCACTCAGCCCTGAGCCGTTCACCCTCCTCGCTCTGGTGCAGGAGGCGGATGGACTTTCCCAGCCCCTGAGGAAACCCAAACTCAGACACCTGGGATGAGGGAGCCAGGCGGAGCCCAGTGGGCAGCCCCACTTCAGGGCTGGAGGGTGGCAGCCCTCTCCGGCCTCGCTGCTCAAAGACAATGAGGGGCACAGGTGAGCAGGGCCAGAGAGAGAGGCCACGAGCTGCCCCACCTGCCTTGCCCAGTGGTCGGCGTGGGGTCAGGTGGGCAGGCTTCCCCTGGGGTCGTACTTGTCCCACAGCAGAATGAGGCTTCTCTGAAGTTGGCCAGGACTCACTGGGTCCCTTTGGCTGGTGCCTTAGCGGATGGTCACTGGAGAGGCCAGCGGAGAAGCCTCTCTTTGCCCTGCCTTTAGCTCCTTCTAGGAAATGCTCTCTGCAGTTCATGGGGGCAGAGATCCCTATCCGGCCCTCACAGGTGCCCTTCTCTGATGCCTACCGGGCCCTCACACGTGCCCTCCGCCACCCAGAGCTCTGCTCCAAACCAGCAGCTTATAAGCACAGTGTGGGCCTGCTCAAGGGGAGAAAGAGACGAGGAGGCGTTGATAGGATGCCAGGAGCATGGAAGGGAACTGTGGCGAGGTGAGTGTGAGCTCATCTAGGGGTGCTGCAAGACTCACTGGTGGGAATAGCGCCGGGCGTGGTGGGGCACGCCTATAATCCCAGCGGTTCAGGAGGCTGAATAGGGAGGATCGCAAGTTCGAGACCAGAGGCAGTCTGTATAACTTAGCGAGACCCTGTCTCAAAAAGTAAAAAAATGGGCTGGGGGTGCAGCTCAGTGGTCCAGCACTTGCAGAGCATGCAGGCGTGAGGCCCTGGGTTCAACCCCCAGTACCGCAAAAAAAAAAAAAAAAAAAAAGACTCACTGGTGGGAATGAATAATGGCGCTGCACCCAGCTCCCCCAGCACACAGCCCTGCCCCTGTCCCTGCCCCCACACCCGCTAGCAGCTTCCCCCCAGTGTCTCCGAGCTCCCCCCTCCTCTCTCTGACACTGGCCACAAGTCCTCCCCCTTGGACTTGCCAGGTGCCTTACAAGTCTCCCCTCCCGACCCCAGGCCGACCCTGCTAAGGTTCACAGGTGGACACTCGGCTTTGTGGGGAAGGAGGAAGGAGGGAGGCCACAGGGGGCGAAGGAGCCTAGGGCACTACCAGCTGCCACTCTGCTTCCTAGCACTGCTCTCCCGGGCCCCGATGACGCTGCTCCAAGTGCCCCTACCCTCAAGCTGGGTCACTTCCTCCAGGTACATCCTCTGCCTGCCCATCACATTTAGACTGGCCATGTCAGGCAGCTTCCCAGGCAAGGACTTGACCCCTGGACCAGGCAAGCCCAAGCCTTCACTGGTGATGGAGGAGGAGACAGCCCAGGCCCTGCGAGCTGGGCACCAGGGACAGCTCTGGGTCTGCCTGGCCCTTAGCCACCCTGAGGCTCAATGGTTCTGTTATCCCATACTACCGAGTCAGTGTGACAGTGGCCATCCGTCACCCGGGCAGCCTCCAGCACACGTGCCCTGGGAGACGTGTCCACTCTCCTTGCTGCCTAGAGAGTGGGGACATCGTTGCCACAAAACAGTGGATTGCCTGGCTCTCAGTTCACCCTCTTCTGATCTTCTGATATCCTGAGGGACCTGTCCTCCTACCCCTCTAGGCTTATCCTGTTATCCCGTTCACTACCTACTTGGGACAAACAGCATGTCCTAGGTGATCTGGGGACTGGGGGTTTGGCTCACTTGGTACAGCACCACTCTGTCCTTGCTGAGGACCTGGGTTGGATCCCCAGCACTACAAGTATGGGAGAATGGGCCCGGAAGCCCGCTCCTTGAAACAACTGGCCATTGAAATCCCTAGGAATAGCAGGTAAAGCACTGACACGGTGACTGGCAGCCCCATAGCACTTACCAACCACCCCAAAATGGAGTGCTGATTATATTTTTTGCCTGCAGCCATAGCCCTGTGGCATCCGATCCCGTCAGATCTCGGAAGCTAAGCAGGGTTGGGCCTGGTTAGTACTTGGATGGGAGACCACATAGGAACACCAGGTGCTGTAGGCTTGTGAGAAGGACCCAGCAACCCACTCCCAGAAAACAATCAGGCACTGAAAACCCTATGAATAGCACAGAAGCACTGATAATAGTGTTTTGTCTGTTGTATGTAGGGTCACTATGAGTCAGACACCGACTCAACAGCACCTAACAACAACAGGTGATCTGGGGGATGAGGTCTCTAAGGTGTGCTGAGAAAACAAAAGTGACAGGTGGGCACAGTATCCCGTGGGATCAGAGGAGGTGGCTGTGACTCCAGGAGGGGTGTGACAGGAGTGGCGTTAGGAGGCAGTAGTGTTTAAGAAGGGGCTTGTGGGGGGCATTGGGTATCAGTATGTGGGAATGACAGGGCACAACACGCCAGGCAGAAACATGACACAGTAGCAGAAAGGAAAGTAGCACGCTCTACAATTCGACTGGTGCTGGGATTTAGCTCAGTTGGTAGAGCGCTGCGGTGCAGTCTCTGAGGTCCCGAGTTCAATTCCCAGCACCCCAAAAATGGGAGAAGGACCTGGCAATCCACTCCCAAGGCAACCCTAAAGCAGTCTGCCATTGAAAACCCTATGAGGGTCGCTATGAGTCGGACACGACTCGACGGCACCTAACAACAACAACAACAACAACACAATTCGACTGCCACCCAGCCCCTGTTTCTCCCTTTCCCACAAACACCAGCCTCATTTTCTTTGGGGAGGGGCACTGCTGTTCCATAATCAGCCACGTGGTTTGGGTGGAAATGACCCCCACCAGCTCCAGAGCTGGACCTTGCTTGGCTTAACCAGCTGTGTCTCCTGCCCTGTCCTGTGTCATCCAGCTGGTTTGGAATGGGCACCTAAGCCAGTCAACAAGGTCCTGGGAGTGCGTGAGGAAGCAGGGGCTGGGCCGTTTCAGTTGCTTCATCACCAAGACAGGGAAGGCGTGGAGACGCCAGGGGCTGCCCTGAGGACATAGCCAATACCACAGCGGGGAGAGCAGAGAATCGAAGACAGCAGCCCAGAGCAAGACTGCTTGAGCCAGCAGATCAAGCTTTGCCCCAAGCCAGCCAGACCTCTGGGCTTTTCAGTTACAAGAGCCAATAATACCCACTTACTGTTTAAGTCTGTTTGAGTTTTCTGTCATATTGTAACCAAAAGATTCTTAACTGAGAATCTAGTTTGGCTGAAGTGTAGGAAAAATGAAAAGAGAGGTAAAACAATAAGATTGGTAATGTAGATCAGGAAGGAACTGGAATGACAGGTTAGGGAACTGCTACTTATTTCTATAGGCACTGGGGAACCATAGAAGGCTTTTTAGCTGGAGAGTGGCTTCCTAGAATCTTAAAATATCATCAGGATTTTGCCTCACCCATTCCTACTTCACACCTCTCCAGCTTCCTCCCTGCAGAGTTAAGCAGCAGAATCAGGTTTGTAAGAAAGCATAATCTGTTCACATTCCATGGTCCTTCAGGGCCACTGTATTAGTCTGTTTTTCATTACTGTAACAAAATACCTGAGGCAGGTTGACTTTATAAAGAAAAGGGTTATTTAGACCACAGTTTTGGAGGCTGAAAATCCAAGATCAGGTAGCTCCATTGGTTTAGTCTCTGGTGAGGCCCTTGTGGCCGATGGCATCACAATGGTAGGAGTGTGTATGGGAGAAAGAGAGCACATCAGCATATAGGAAACCAGAGCACTGGGTGGGGCCAAGCTTGCTCTTTTTAGAAAAATAATATCATGAGAACTAAGGGGTCCCATGAGAACTTCCTTAATCCCTCTGAGATCAGGGCCCCCAATGACACAAGTATGTCCCACTAGATCCCACCTGTTAAAGGTCCTGCCACCTCCTACACTGGAAACCAAGCCTCCAAAATATGGACCCTTGTGAGACTCTCAAACAATGTCCAAACCATAGCAGCCTGAAACAAACTCTGGAAATTTCAGTGGAAGTTTATGGGGTGAGAGTCCCCACGGAATAATAGAGGCTCCCTAGGGGAAGAAGTTGACTGTTTCCTTCCCAGTTGCAAAACAGTGTCTGACACATAGTAGGTACTCAGTCAATCTTTGCAAATGGATAAGTGGATTCTCCAGAGATCTCCAGGCTGATGGAGGAGACCTCCACAGGGGCCCTAGCAAAGGCAGTAGCGGAGCTAGGAGAGGCTAAGCCCAAACTGGCAGCAGGATCCCCCCACTGTGGGCTGTCCATGGTGCTGAAAGCACAGCCATGTTCAGGACCGCTGTCTGTAGTGCTATAACACCCCTCACAGCTAGCTACACACTCCAACCGTGGCGACTTGGAAAGGACTCAAAGCATCTTAGGAACCACAGTGGGGAAGCACACTACATAACCTTGCTTCCCCTGCTAATCCTAGTCCCCTGAGACCTTCTGCATGAGACAGATAACCTGGCATGGACCCAAGCAGGCCCAACCCTGCCTCTAGTGTGGGTATCAGTCCATCCTGGTGCCCAAGCTCTCCAGAGTTGTGGATCCCTGAAGGGCTCAAACATCAACCACAATCCAGCCAGCCTCTGCTGGGGACATGGGAGAAGCAGCCAGGCAGAGACGGGCTCTGGGCAGGCAGCCGGAAAGACAGGCTGCATGCCAGCAGCGTTCACTGGAGGGTCTGGCAGGAGACTGCAGTCCTCGCCAGCTCATGGGCACTGCCAGGCAAGGTGCTCGTGCCATAAGACAGTACAGAGAGGGAGGGGGAAGGCTGCTCTGTGATGGCAGGTGAGATGGTAGGGGCATGCTTGAGACAAGCTGGCACTGTAAGAGTGGGGCTAGGAAACCCCATAGAATGGAATCAGTGGGAACATGGGAGTAGCAATGGAGTAAAGGGCTGGGGAGGCAGTAAAGGCAGTTTCAGAGCAGAGGTGGGCTGGGGAGAGGGGAGACATCCTCATCAGAGAGGGACAAGCTGCTCCTAAATATAGACTCGCACACACACAGAGACAGGTTATTGGGTTGTTACGTCTGCCCAGGCATTTGGCTCTGGCAGGGACTTCCTCTCTGACATCATCCTTAGAGGGCAGAGCCCTCCTCACATTCTAATTTTGCCTAAGAATTATTCTGACTCTGGCATTCGTGAACTTATCTAAACCTTTCTGGAAGCAATTTATATTTCCAGCCTGTATCACCTCTAGGGGAAATGACTTTCAAAGTTTATTCCCTGCTGAGTGCAGAAGGATTTCCTGTTATTGGTTTTAAGCTTACCTCTGCTGAGCTTTGCTGGGGGCCAGGGGTGGGGAGGGCTGGGGTTTAGCTCAGTGGGCAGAGCGCTGCTCTGCATTCTCTGAGGCCCTGGGTTCGATCCCCAGCACCACAATAGTGGGAGAAGATCCTGGCAACCCACTCCTGAAACAATCCCAAAACAATCAGCCATAGAAAACCTTAAGACGGTTGCTATTAATCGGATATGACTCCATGGCACCTAATGACCACAGGGGTGGGGAGGCACTCGTCCTGGCAATCCACTCCTGAAACAATCCCGAAACAATCAGCCATGGAAAATCTTAAGACGGTTGCTATGAATTGGATATGACTCCATGGCACCTAACGACCACAGGGGCAGGGAGGGGCTCCTCCCATCCAGCTGGGACTTAGCGAAGGAGCTCAAGTTGCCCCTTCTCTAAGTCCTTTCTGATTTTATAGATTTCTGCCGCAATCCTTCTCAGCCTCATGTTGCTTGAGGCTGTCCCGGGTGGGCCAGTCTGATTTTATGTGACAGCTCCCTTTTCATCCCAACTCTCTCGACAACCACAACTCACAGTTCCGTGGAACTTCACAGTTACCTACACATTGTCATCTGGGCGAGATCTCAGTTACTCTCACACCTCTGTGAAGCCGGCTCCCGGGAATCATTGCCTCCATTGCATGGAGGTGCAAAACTGAGGGAAATGGATTACCCATAGCACACAAATCTTTGTTAGGACCCAGGTCCCCCCAAACTCTGGTGCTCCCCAAAGACATGACCACGGCATGGCAGATTGTCAGGTACAGACACCCCTCCGTGTCTCCCTGTGCTGAGAGAAGGGAGCATTAATGGCTTCTTTCAAACTCTCTTGCCATTCTGTCCAGTCTGATGGGCTCCTTCTTAGGAAAGAAGCTTCTAATTCTCTCCACCTAGACACCCCCCACATCATTCTCCCCGGGCTAAAACTCGCTGGCCATTTTCTGCTTAGCCCAAGGACTCACAAGATAAGATCTCTCTAAAGCTTATCCTTCACCAGCTTGGCATGTTACTATCAACCAGGAGAATTTAGACTTAGCTGCAAACTTTGCGATTTCACTGTACACACCCTCTTCCAGATCTTTTATTTCAACATTAAAAAAAACAAGAAAAGATTATCTCCAGTTCTTGCCCTAGCTCACATCTTCCACTTCTCGATCCAGAAGACGGTTAAGTCATCCGCATCCTTTGTTCCCTTTCTTTGTCAGCTCCTTATCGATGAGAAAACAGTTGCTTCAAATTCCAGATGAGTCCATCTCTAAGAGACACTTCCCCAGGGCACTCATGCCCCAGAACACTGAAGACACGGTCACACGTACCCCTTTTATCAGACACTGGCACTTCTGTATCAACTCTGGTGTGCACGTATTTCCAGCCACACCTGTGCTTTCCTCCCCACTCAGTCACACACCTGCATACTGGGAGGGACTCAGGAGCTATCCTCTGAAGAGCCCAGTGATTTAATACGATTGACAGGAGGGAAGGGGATAGAGCAAGGCAGGAAAATGCCAGCACAGGAGAGAAATGCATCCGAAGCTGGGGAGCATCTGGAACTATTGGGAAGGGGTCCGGGAATCTCCTGAAATTGGGAGCACAGTGGTTAGAGGATCCTGGAGGAGGGCCTCACTTGGCCGTGGCCAGGGGGGCCAGCTAGCTGCCCAGAGCCCCCCACCCGAGAGCATTCGTGGGAGACTAACCTACTGCACTCATTGGCGTCCTCTGTTCAGACTTAGAAAAGAGGCAGGCCTGGCAAGTGGCCCTGGGCCCTGCAGGGCTGGCCTTGAGTGGCAGGCTTCCCTGCTTCCCAAGCGTGCAGCAAGGTCACCTTCACCCACAGGCACGTGCGTGCTCCTCATGCTAGAGCCAATGTCCACCTCCAGGCGTGTAATCCAGCCCCTGGCTAGAGACCCCATCTCCAGCCAGCTCAAGCAATGTGTGAGACCACCTGTCACCCCGAAAGCCACACTGAGACCACCTCTCTCCCTGGGCACGCTGCCTGCAGGGTGGGGGGCTTTCCCATAGTTCCTGGAATGTCCGAATACTTCCACGAAATGCAGCGACCACCCCAAATCTCAAAGAGGTGGTGACTCTTGGCCCAAACAGTCCTGTGAGCACCAACGAGGGCCCCCACACCCCGATGTGCCTGTGGCTGCCATGCTGGCTCAGGTCTCTCCACTGGCACAGGGTGGGCATAGCTGGCCAGCCATTCTGGTACAGAACGCCAACGCTGGTCCCTGCAGACACCCTGACCATGAACATGTGGCTCCTCAGAGAACTGGGAGGGAAGGGGAAGGGTCACTGGCAGATTGAATTGTAATCAGGGATGTCATCTCCTAGCACCTGGACGGCTTCTCCAGGGGAGGCTGGGGGGCTGGGGCCGGGGTGGGCTCACACTCCTGCAGGCTACAGGTAGAGAGAGCTGGAGGATGGGAGGAGGAAGCAGGAACTACATTTCTTTTCTTTTTTCTTTTCTTTTCTTTCTTTCTTTTTTCTTTTTTTTTTTTGGTAGTACTGGGGGTTGAACCCAGGGCCTCGTGCCTGCATGCTTTGCAAGTGCTGGACCACTGAGCTGCACCCCCAGCCCTTTTTTTTTTCCTTTACTTTCAGAGATAGGGTCTCACTAAGTTATGCAGACTGCCTCTGGTTTCGAACTTGTGATCCTCCCACCTCCGCCTCCCAAGCCGCTGGGATTACAGGCGTGCGCCACAGCACCCGGCTCTGAACGACATATTTCCACCCCTGGACAACTTGGTCCCTCAGCTGCCAGGGCCCCGCTCCCTACTGCACCTGCCCTGCTGCTTGGGGCTTCTGAAATCAGATCTCTCTTGCTCTCTTTTTCCTCCTTTTTCAGCATTTTTCTTCTCTTTAAGATCCTCAGAGGAGAAGACTCCATACAAAGATCTTTAAATGAATGGCCCCTCCCTGACCCTGGGGAATATATTAAAGTCTGAAGTGATGGCCAAAATGGGGTTAGTAATCCAGGAAAGACAGGGAGACATATTGGACAGGCTGGGCGGCTAATTCCAACCATGCATCTCTGCAGGGCTGGGGAGCCGTGAGCCACTTCTCAAACGCAGACAGGACAGGGACAGAGAGGAAGAGAGAGGAGGGGCGATCCTGCCTCCGCTCCTTTGTTCTCCTCTGCACGCCCGACAGCGTGTAATTATTTCATTTCTTCATTTGTTCGCTGGCGCGTTGCCTGGCCCCTGCACTTGAATATCTTCTCAGCGAGGGCATGGGGGCAGCTCCAGCGGACTTCCTGGCAGCCCTGGCCTGCGGCTCGGAGCCTGGCACAGACAAACGTTTGCTGAAGACAGGAGCTGATGCATGAAAGATGAGTGGGTGAATGAAGGGATTCACGAGCGGAGGCATCCAGGACAGACCCAGAGCCTGCACCCAAGCCTGTGCGGGAGGCGAGGCCGGGCTCCTACGGATGCTTGGAGGAGCCTCGCAGGCACCTAGGCAATGGCCTCGACGTCCTCTCAAGTCAGCGCCTTTCTACTCCAACTTAGCCTCAACTCTGGCGGTTCCCGCTAGTCCCTGGGCCTTCGTCAAATACCTGTGTCCTGGATGCGAGATTGGCCACTGCGCCTGCCAGGCCTATGAGTGGCACTCCATAGGGAAGAGCGGAGCTAAGACAGGCGTGAGTCTTGGAAGAGGGCAGCCTGACCCAGTCCCTGGGCACCTTTTGCTTCTTCTCTGCCCAAGAAGTGGGTAGGCCCTGCCACCCACCTTTCCCATGGCTCTGGACTCTGCTCCTGCGTCCGCCTTGCCCCTTCACAGTCGTGTCAGTCAGCCGGGTCACTCTGGCACTGAGCTATTCTCTCTCGTCCCCCATCTTCCACTCCCTGCCATGATCCTTCTAAAGCTCAGATCTGATAATGATGTTTTCCTGATTTAAAGTCTTCAGCAGCTCCCTGGAATAGATGAAACTTCTTGGTATGGCAGTAGGGACCTCATACAACATGGACCTGCTTATCTTCACAGCCTGAGCATCTGCCACCATCACCACAGTGATACAGCAATGAGCGATCGCTGTCCCATTCTGTTGTTGTTGTTGTTGGGTACTATCAAGTCGGGTCTGACTCATATAGTGACCCTCACAGGGTTTTCAATGGCTGATTGCTTCAGGAGTGGATTGTCAAGTCCTTCTCCCATTTTTGTGGTGCTGGGGATTGAACTCAGGGCCTCAGAGAGTGCAGAGCAGTGCTCTACCAACTGAGCTAAACCCCAGCCCATCCCCTTTCTACAGCTAAGGAAAGTGAAGTGTAAACAATTGGTTAAGTTGAAGGGCAATAATAAAAAATAGATTAGATCCAAACTGAAACCAAGTATGTTGGCACATGCCTGCAGTCCCAGATAGCCAGGATATGAGGCAGGGGGATCACTTGACCCCAGGAGTTCAAGGCCAGCCTGGGGAACACATTGAGACCTCATCGCAAAGAAACCAAAACCCAAAGCAAACAGACTGGGCAGGAACTCCTTTCTGGCACTGTTCTGAACATTTCACAATGGTTACTCCATTTAGTCTTCATATCATCTCTTAGCCAAACTCTTGACTCCTCTTTTCCTCAGTTTCCACATGTGTACGATGGCCGTGAAGCATCAGTGAGAAAACGTGTGCAAGTGTTCAGGTCAAAACATGGTCTGTTTCTGAGTAGAGATGGCGTCCTGCTGGGCTTTGGGAAGATGGCAGGTCCAGTTGAGGGGCTGGGGTGTTGAGGGCAGGGCAGAGGAAGCCCTCAGCCAGGAGGCCATGGTCAGTGGTCCGGATCTGGGAGGTGGAAGTGGGCGGAGGAGACAAGGGTAGGGTTGCAGGGCTTTGGGGAAGACCGGGTCTGGGCGGTGCAGAAGGAATCCAAGGTGGCACCTGGGCCACCAGCCAGGTGTGGCTGGACAAGGAGGTGCCATAGTAGGACAGGATAGTGGAGAATAGGTCTATGTAGGGACCACCAGCCCCAGCCCAACACCAGTACCTCTTTTGTGGATCAGAAAGAGTGGGACCATCCAAAGGTCACCCCTCAGAGGAGCGAAGCCTCAGGGACCCTCCTCGGTACGTGCTGGTCTTGAGCATTCCTGGCAGAAGAAGGCTAGTGTCCTTGCTGTGTCAGGTAGAAGTGTGATGGACAGAGAGGGTGCCCAGGCCCCTGGTAATGGAGACCTGGCCCCAGGGATGGGGAGATGGGGGCCCAGGGGCTCCACACCAGCTGACTGGAGTTGCCAGCTGCAGCCCCATAAATCGCGCCCTGGCCCAGGCTGGCAGTCCATTAACATGAAAGATTTTATCGCACTTTACAACCTCCCTGTCTTGTACAGCGACAGCAGGTAATTAAAACAATAATTGTTTTCTGATGTTGCTTCTGCTGAACGATAAAAGCTTCCAGTTATTTTCCTTTCAATGGGGTGTGTGGGGGGGTCTGATCTGGTGGGGCATGTGGTGTAGGGTGTGGGGCCGTAGGAGCTTGGGAGGCACAGAAGGACAAAAAGGGCCTTCTGTGTGGCTGTCCCGGAGAGAGGCCTGCAGGAAGGAGCCTGGCCTCTGCTCCCGAAGGCCAGCCATATCCTGTCTCATACCAAAGTGTGCGCATGCGTGCACACACACACACACACACACACACACACACACACACACACACACGCCAGTACACAAGAAGGTCCACACCACACACATGGCTCTGCAGGCCTGTTCTTCATGCCCAGTGTTTAGCTGCATTGTGAGCCACTCTGGAGAAGGCCACCCTGCTTGGGAGCTCCCAGGAGGGAGGGGGGATCCCCAGCCAAGAAGACTGGCAAGAACTGGGGCCTTTTTTTTTTTCTCGTTCGGGCACCAACTCTATGTGGGGCATGTGCCTCCCGGTCCGGCCTGGAGGTTCGGATGGGCGCTGCTGCTACACACACAGATACTAAACACAATTCACTCAGGACCCTCAGGTGAGGGGCGCAGACTCCTGCGGCCCTCGGGACCCCAGAGGAGATGGGAGAAAGGAAAAGCCTCAGGTGCTTTTGCCTTCCAGGGGTAAACACCTGTGTTGGTCATGTCGGTGGTCACGAGGAGACAACTGTTACTTCGTCGGTGATCAGACGGAGAGCAGGTTCTTTCCTTATTGATGATTGCAATGGGAGAGCGTTCTTTCCTCACCAAAGGTCCAGGAGAGAGCAGCGGGAGAGGTGTTTCCTCATCGGTGGTCCGGGGAGGAACGGGCAAGAAGGCCTTGCTTAGCCGATGGTGTGGGCAGAAGGTGAAGAAAGTGGAAAGTCCTAAAAAGCCTAAAAAGGCACCCAAAAGGGCTCCAAAGCCCTAGGCAACCCCACACGGTGGCTCTTACTGTACCCAAAAAGGAAGGTGATGGACATGGTGGGCAGATGGGCTCTAAGGAGTCAGGGTGATGGGGAAGGGAGAGGGGCTGAAGACCCCTGAGTACCAGCCCCAGTGGTAATGAGCTTGTGCTTTCCAGATTCAGGTTAGTGTGGCACACAGGGGTGGCTTCCCTGGGAAAGGCCAGGGTCCACTCAAGTCCCAGGGGGAGCTTGGCTCAAGGATGATAGAATGCCTGGTATGGGGAGGGTGTTTTCTGTGCCCCCTAAACAATTATCCAGTCTCCCTTAGTGGTCCATCCATCCATTTGATCCATCCGTTCACCCACCCATCCATCTACCCATCCATCCACGCATCCATCCATCTATAACAGCCATCATCCATCCACCCATCCTTCATACAATGTGGATCCGCTTATCTTTACAGCCTAAGCTTCTGCCACCATCACCACAGTGATACAGCAATGAGCAATCGCTGTCCCATTCTGTTGTTGTTGTTAGGTGCTATCAAGTCGGGTCTGACTCATATAGTGACCCTCATAGGGTTTTCAATAGCTGATTGCTTTGGGAGTGGATTGTCACGTCCTTCTCCCATTTTTGTGGTGCTGGGGATTGAACCCAGGGCTTCAGAGAGTGCAGAGCAGCGCTCTACCAACTGAGCTAAACCCCAGCCTGTTCACGAATCTACCCATCCATCCATCCACCCACCCACCCACTCTCTCATGAGCGGTGATGATGAGCAGGCCACAGGCCTCACCCTCAAGAATCTTATGTTTTAAGGGGGGGGGGGCGGCATAAATAAACAAGTAAACAAGTCAACTGCAATATTGACAAATGCCACCAAGAGGCTAAAGCAGAGAGTGATGGGCCCTGCAAAAGGCTGGGGGCCCAGGGAGCACTGCTCTGAGGAAGTGACATTTGAGAGAGGACAGAATGACATGGAGAAGCAGAGCAAGATGGAAGTTGAGGCTTCTGGCCCCCATGCCCTTAAGAGAGCCCCGGAGTTCATAGTCTCACCCCCCAGTTCTACTACATGCTCGGTTTTTGCCACTTCCAGTCCATGCCCAGGAAGCTCAGGGTGGGCAGCGGCGGGTGTGGACTGGAAACTGCTTGTGCTGATACCCACAAATGACGTCACACCCGGGGGCTCCCTCGCCCCGGCCCCCACTGCCCCCTAGGCCTGCAGCGAATCACTCTGATGCTCTAAAACAAATACTTCTTAATTGCTAAAAATTGAAATGATTTCATGTGAAAATGTTAATGTATTCAGAATCACAGCCACGCACTGCGTCTGACAAATTAGCACCCAGCCCATCACATTGTTTGTAGCTACATTTATCCTAGTGATGAGACGCAGACACAGAACGGAGCAGAGGGACAGAGAGGGCAGCTCTGGGCTGGGGGGCGGGGCAGCCGGGGGAGGGGGGCAGAGGCAGAAGGGAGGGGCAAAGAGGGAACCAGGTCCGAGAGGGCAGGGAGAGGGCCAGGTGGCCCTGACAGCTGCCTGTGACCCCACTGCTCCCAGACGCCTTGACCTGCCCTTGGATGCTCAGCCTGGACCATGAGACCTTTGCCAGCTAGGGCCAGCTGGCCTCGACGCAGGCCACCTATGGACTCAAGGACTAGCAAAGCAGGGTGCTGTGAGATGAGGAAAATAATTTTTGCAAGAACCCGAGATTTCAAAGATAAGCATCAGGATATAGGGAAACTGGAACCCTCAGGCGTTGCTAGCAGGGATGTGATGGTGCCGTTGCTGACGAAAAAAGGCTGGTGGTTCCTCCAAATGTTCAACATAGAACTGCCACATGAACCAGCAATCCCACTCCAGGTGTGTACTCGAGAGAATGGAAAACAGGTCTTCAAACAAATACTTGCACACAAATGTTCAAAGCAGCATTATTTGCAACAGGCAAAAGGTGGAAACAACCCAAACGTCCAGCAATGGATGAATGGATAAACAAAATGTGGTACAGTCACACTGGAATATTAGCCATAAAAACGAATCAACCAGCTGGGCGCAGTGTCGTACACCTGTAAACCCAGCCACTAGGGAGGCTGAGGCAGGAGGATTGCAAGTTTGAGGCCGGAGGCAGCCTGTGCAACTTAGTGAGACCCTGTGTCAAAAAATAAAAAAGATACTGGTGGTGTGCAGGCCAGTGGTGGGCACTTGTCTAGCATTTTCGAGGCCTTGGGCTCAACCCTTTACTACTACAAACAAGAAGAGGGTGTAGTTCGGATTCATCCTACAACACAGGTGAGCCTTCAACACCTTATGCTAGGTGAAAGAAGCCAGTCACAAAGGCCACAACAGGTATGATTTTATCCACATAAAATGTCCATAATAGGCAAGTCTACAGAGATAGGGCCTTCAGCCATAGACCTGTGGCATCTGATCCCATCAGCTCTCGGAAGCTAAGCAGGATCAGACCTGGTTAGTACTAGGATGGGAGACCGCCTGGGAACACCAGGTGCTGTAAGCTTGGGAGAAAGATCCGGAAACCCACTCCCAAATATCAATCCGCCATTGAAAACCCTATAAACAGCAGAGAAGCATTGACTGACAATAGTGCTTTGCCTATTGTACACAGGGTTGCTATGAGTCGGATACCGACTCGACAGCACCTAACAACAACAGAGATAGAAAGCAGAGGGGTGTTTGCCAGGAGCTGGGAAGAGGGAGAAATAGGGAGTGATTGTTGAATGGAGGTCTTCTTGGTGGTGAAAATGCTTTGCAACTAGATAGAGTGATAGCTGTACCCTATGGATGCACTAAATGCTACTCGACCATGCACTGTTAAGATGGTTAATTTTATGTCATATGAATTTCATCTTGATTAAAAAATACATATGGCAGTACATCAAAGTCCAATATCATTGATCTCTGAAAGCTCATTTTATAAGTTAATATTTGATACTGGGAGATGGGGACAGTAGACACCTAGACCTTGCAGGATAGAGCTGAGGCCTCCGAAGGGCCACAGCAGTCCACCTGGCTTCTTCCTGCACCCTCCCCCAACATCCACCAGTAGCCGTCCTGAGGCCTCAATATCAGCTCCAAGACAACCCCAGGCCTAGTCGTTCTTTGCATTTCTGAAATGAGACAGAGCAGTGTGCCTGGCCCTGGGTGCATGCTGTGGACAGAGCAGACCCGGAACCCTGGCCTCCTGATGTCCTACCGCTGGATAGCTGGATCAGATGTGCCTCCGGAGGAACGTTCAGTCACGCCGCTCCTCCTCCGTGCCTCTCTAGAAGCAGAGGTGGCTTAAAGGATCTAGCACAGACCGATTCAAGTCATTTGCTTTCTTTTCACCCAACTGCACAGTCCCCTGTGCCCAGACCAGCATGGACCCTTTGCCCCACCCCCAGCTGCTTCCCTCCTGTGACTCTGGCCTCAGTTCAACTGTCACTTCAGAGAGGCCTCCCCTGACCATCTGCTCTCCTTTGTTACTCCGCACCCCTGACATGAGCTCCCCTGTGGTCATATGGCCCCCTCTGCCTGCTTTCCAACTTCCAAAGGGCACCCTCATGATCTTAACCTGTCTGCTTGTTCATCACCATCCCCCTGTCACCAGAATGTGGGGCCTGCCAGGGAGGCGAATCTCTGCTTTGCTCACTGTGCAACCCTGACACAGGGCCTGGCACACAGTAGGTGCTGAAAAAATACTGTTTTATAACAGATGTGGGCCTGTCTCACTTAACCCTGTCCCTCAGCCTGTCTTCCTTGCATCTTTCAGAAGCTCACTGGGTCCTGGGCCTTCTGTCCATTTTGTCTTCCAGGGCTGGTGCCTGGCCCTGCAGTGGTGGTCACGTGACATCAGGCAAAGCACCGCTCCTCGGAGCCCATCTACGGAGAACCCGTGCACAGGACTCTGAACGCTCAGCAGTTACACTTGCCCTTCCCTTGCTCGCCTTTCTCAAGTTTCTCCCTGAAGTCTTCAATGGACCCCATGCCTTTCTGGCTCCAATATTCTTCCATTCTCTACCAGTCCCAAATGGCCTCTATGTCCGCGCATGTCTGGCTCACTGACATCCGCTTTCTCCCTGGTGCATTTCTGAGCCCCTGGCCTCCCTGCAGCACAGCCTCTGGGGCCTCCCTGGTGGCGGCCTCCCCTCCTCCTCAAAACCTCCAATGCCTCCCACCTCTCCCCACTTGCCCCTTGGTCTCCTTTGGGCTTCCTCAGAACCCCTCCCCCCAGAATCCTCCATTTCCATCTCCGCAGCAGCCATTCCCGAATGCCCCCCCTGGAACGGAATCTGAGCTCACAACGTCCGTGACCAGCTCCTTGTGATGGGTCTCGCGTCTCCACTTCCCGCCCTGACTGCCTCTCAAAGTGCCAGTCTCGGGTTTCCAATTACCTTTCAGACATTTCCGCCTGCCTATCCCCTGTCACCTCCAACTGAACACTGGCTGCTAGAGCCTGGAGGGAAGAAAGAGAGTCGTGGGAAGACACTTGCTTGGTGGGACTGATGCCCACCAAGCACTAGGTGCAGAGTGGATGACGGGGGGAGCGGGGCAGGACGCGCAGGGTGAGGGTGTGCACAGGGCATTGCGGAGGGCGGGGCGGAGAGTGCATGGGCAATGTAAGTGTGCAGATTGCTGGAGGTGCAAGGGCCTGGGCGTGCATGGGACAGGGTGCTACACAGCCAGGGGGGTTCACAGGGTAGCGAGGGTGGGTGTATGGGCAGTGGGGGTGCATGCCTGCCAAGGTGACAGCCAGGTTCCAGCCCAACCATAGTGACCAACTCAGATCTTTTGATGTTTTAAGAGAAACCTGAAATCTGGATTTTTATGTGACTTCTCTGTTTTTCTGAATAGCTGCCACTTGGAGGCTGAATGTCCAGCATGTTGCCACCTGGTCTGCTCTGGGTGGGTGTCCAGCTTACACTGGGTCCTCCTCCTGAGATCCTGGGCCAGGCCTCTTATGGTGCAAGGTACCAAAACCCAACACAACCGGTGCTAAGCCTAAAGCAGGAAGTTCTTAGGTCAAGCTCCAGGGAGCCAGTGGGGCAGCTCACAGGACTAAGAAAAGCTGCAGTGACCTGTCTCTGGGGCCTTGGGCCACGAGAACAGCCTCTTCCTTCTGTTTGTCCCTGAGCTTCCTAGGCATTGGCCTCACTTGACCCCACAGCTGGGCTATTTCCACGCAAGGGAGAAATGGTACCAGCCCTTTATCCTAACCTGCAACTTTATCCTGCCAACCCCAGAGCCAGAGAGGGCAACTCCCCCACCTCGTGGTGGGAAAAACCACTGGACGATCCTGACTGGCTCAGCCCAGGTCATGTGACCACTGTGGGCCAATCATTGTGTCCAGGATCTCTCCTGTGATCAGCTAGCCCAGCCTGGTCTAGAGCTCCCCTGTGGGAGAGTGTGTCCCCCTAGCTGACCATCCCACCAGGACCCCATCGTGGTGGGAGGTCACCAAAGGAAGGATGGAGGCGCTGAACCTTGAGGAAGTATGGTACATAGAACAATGGGGAGCAGAGGAACAATGAAACCCCAGAAAGCCCAGTTCCCAAAGGATAAGGAACTGTTCAAGGCCAATTGAGAGAAGGATGTGGCAACCCACTCCCAAGGCAATCCCGAAAACAATCTGCCATTGAAAACCCTATGAGGGTCGCTATGAGTAGGATATGAGGGTCGCTATGAGTAGGATATGAGGGTCGCTATGAGTAGGATATGAGGGTCGCTATGAGTAGGATACGGCCTCGACGGCACCTAACAACAACAATAAGGCCAACTGGGAGGGGCTAAGTGTTAATCCCAGGCAGTTCCAAAGCCCTAGGATTTCCCCTTTGCCACCAGGAGCCTCACCAAGGCCACCTGCCACTCATCTATGCTCTCCCCCATGGGTCCTGACAGCTCCTCTTTCAAATAGTTCAAGTAGTGGCCACCCAAGTGGCCACTTGAACTTTCAAATAGTTCAAGTAGTTCAAGTTCAAGTTCAAGTTCACCACCCAAGGCCACCCAAGTGGCCACTTGAACTTTCAAATAGTTTAAGTAGTTCAAGTTCAAGTTCAAGTTTAATAGTTCAAGTTCAAATAGTTCAAGTAGTGGCCAAATAGTTCAGTAGTGGCCTCTGACCATTGTTGTTGTTGTTAGGTGCCGTCGAGTCGTGTCCGACTCATAGCGACCCTCATAGCGTTTTCAATGGCAGATTGTTTCAGGATTGCCTTGGGAGTGGGTTGCCACGTCCTTCTCCCATTTTTGCGGTGCTGGGAATCGAACTCGGGACCTCAGAGACTGCAGAGCGGTGCTCTACCAACTGAGCTAAATCCCAGCCCCATCTGACCATTAGAAAGGCCTGATCCAGCTGATCCAGAGCCTACTCTAGAGGGCAACACAGCAAAGAGCAAGTCCTCGCTAGTGCCCTGAACTAATTAGGCTAGCTCTCCCTCTCCCTTTTGAGGACTCCTCTCCTAGGACATGGCTTTAAGTCTGAATTTTGTTGCCCCCTGCACCTGCCGACAGTGACAACCCTCTACTACACGCCCTGGGCTTAGCTTGGCCAGAGCTGGTTTCTGTTGCTTATGACCCAAGCGCCCAGTCAGCATGTGAGATGCAGCCTGGCAGGGTGCGGTTCCCTGGATGGAGCCCTCTTGCTCTTGCAGCTTCTCCCCCAGCTCAGCTCCCCATCTATTTTCTGTTTCTGACATCACTTCCCCAGGCTCGGGAGCTCTGAATCATGTTTGCCTCCGCCCCCTCCCTCGCCCCCCACATGCACCATCCAGATGCAGCATCCTCTTTCGCAACGTCTCCCACATCCATCTCTCTTATTCCATCCCCACTGCCTGCTCGCCAGGAAGGGAGGCCTCGTCATTTCTTGCCTGGATGACTGCAGCAGCCTCCCGGCTGGTCTCCTTGCCTCCAGCCTCTCTCTGCTCCCATCTATCCTCCATGCACTGCCAGATTAATCTTCCTTAAACACCACTCGCTGCCTGTCAGTCCCCAGCTCAAAGATGTAGCCAGCTCTGTCGCTTGCTGGCCCCCCACAGGCGCCGTGTGCTCCAGTTGGCCTCTGCCGTACACATACAAGTCACCATGGATCGCCTGTCCTCTCTACCTCTTCCTACCACTATCTGGCCGCCACAAGCCAAGCTCCCAACCTGAGTTCCTCTCTTCCTCTGGCTCAGGGCCCCCAGCACTTGAGAGCAGAGGAAGAAGGCACCCAGGGACCAGCCCTGAAGCCACAGGCCAGCAGATGGCTTGTTCCTGCCTGGCCCATGTGGGCTCTGGAATGCGGCTGTGGCCCCGCCCCCTCTGCAGGTCCTGAGGGCCCACCCTGGCTTTCAGGCTCTTAGGAGTCATGCCCGATGGAGTCATTCCAGGTGAGTCATCCTTCACCACATCAATTTTCCTTCTCAAGCCCCTCATGAACTCTTGTCACCCTGGAACGCACACCTTCCCAAGATACCAAGCCTGGGGGGAGCCTACCCTGATACTCCTACTATTTTGGGGGTACTGGTGGGGGGCCACTGAACCCAGGGCTCCCGCCTACTTCACAAGTGCTCTACCACAGAGCTGCACCCCCCTTTCTTTTTATCTTGAGACAGACTCTCACTAAGTTACACAGGCTGTCTCTGGCCTAGAACCTGTGACCTTCCTGCCGCCACTTCCTGAGTCACTGGGATTAGGGGCGTGCGCCACCGCGCCAAGCCTTTCCCTGACACTCTGCTGGTTTTGTCCACCAAGCCTCCTGCTCCCCACATACACAATTCAGGAATATGTCACAGAGGAAGGCCCAAAGCCAGTGTGCCCACCACCGGGCACACGGCACAGGCAGCTGCTCATCGCTGCAGAACATTCACCACGGTGGGCCCTGGCCTGCGTGTCCCACGTAGAATGACACATTGAATCCTGGACACCCTATGAAGTAGGAGCCTTTTCGTTATCCATATTTTCCAGGTGAGGAAACTGAGGCACACAGGGCCAACCCAACCTACCTAAGTCCCCCAGGGGAGGATTCTAACTCAGCCATCAGCTCCCAAGCCCTGCCTCTTAGACACAACACTCCAGTGGGGACAGGACTTTCTACCCTCGGCCCACAGGGAGCACATGTGGGGAAGTCAATGAGCCCTTCAGGGAAAGTCCCAAGGTGCCTTGTCCACTCTTACTGTGGTCCCTTCAAGGTGCTGGGGTGCCCTCAGTCAGAGCAATGCTGTATGGGAGCTAGCTCATCCAGGCTTAGGAGATGCAACTGTTAACATTTCTAGACTCCTACAAACCAGTTGATATCACATTGGTAGCTTGAAATAGGCGGTGGTGGAAATATTTATACCATGAAAATTGGCCATTAGCCTCTCAGCCCTCCCGGAGACCTAGATGTTAAACGCTGACCTGGCTACCATGTTGAGGAGGGAGCTCAACTACCCTTAGAAGGCGTCTTGGCCTTTGGGTGGGGAGTTTCAGACAGTTCATACCAGATAAGCCACTAGTGGAGATCAGAGTCTGAAAAGGAAGGGGTTTTGGGAAGATCAGGTGGGTGTCACAAATAGACCTCTGGCTGTGTGATCCTAAAAGATCAGGAGGAAGGAGGCCACTAGAAAAGTGTTAGGGCAATGGCAAGACATCCAGATAGCCTCAGCTTCTCACCAGATACGCCCACCATGGGAAGATGGCCGGAAACCAAGGGCAAAGGCATGTTGGAGGGGCCTGGACCAAGCACCGTGCAGGAAAGGCTGAGCACAGCTACAGCTACAGTTCATGGGAGATCCCAGAGCAACGCAGGGAGGGAGGGGAAGTTGGAGGAAGAGGATCAGGAAGGGTAGAAATGTGGATGGGGTGGGGGTGGGGGTCACTGGGAAGCCCCGGTGCTCTACCCTCCACCATTTTCTGCCTGAGGACATACCCTAGCGCTGGCAGGTGGACCTGCTGAAGCGACTGCTTGCCTCTGAGCAAGTGGGAGTGGGTGGTCCTGGGGCAAGAGATGGATGAGCTGTGGCCTAGTTGTGAATAAACGAAGAAAGCTTGGTCCAGTGACTTTATCACTTAGGATTGTTTGAGTGCAAGCAACAAAAACTGATTCTCACAAAGTGGAGCAAAAAGAGGGAAGCACTGGTGAGAGACTGGGTTGTTAAGAGAGGGAACGAGAGGCTGAAAAAGCAAGCGCTGGAGCAGGGGAACCAGGCCAGGGGGGTACTCACCTAGCTCCCTTGGGCCCTCCTGCTAGGATGCAAGGACCCTAAAACACCTACAAGATCATATACAAGGGGAGAGGTCATGGGGCTCTGGTGGGAATCAGGACAGATGTAAAACCCTGCAAATGTCCGTGGGAGTAGCTATTGCCCACTGGCCCGGATGCAAACTCCAGGACTATCCTAAGGGAGCTTCTCAGTCAGGCACAGGTGACCAAAGGAAGTGGGGATTTCAAGAGACATGCTGGGATCACTGCGGACTGCACACATCAGACCAGCTTGTCTTTGTTATAAGGATACTGTCCTAGTAGATTAGGGGCAGCCTAGAAAGACAGCATGTCTAAATTTCAGCCTAGCACCTGATAAAATCTCTTGGGATCATCAAATAGATATACACCAGATGATAGCCCAGCTATGGAACGCAAAACCTGCTGAACGACCAGCACTGTTTCCTAATGTGGATCCAGACCCAGGGCTTACCTTCGAGCTGCTTGTATCTTTGGTACTCTAAATAATGCACATTCTCTCTTCTAATCTGCACCCCTTCAACAATTTTAGAGGGCTACAAAATCGGATGCGGATTAGAATCACATGTGGATTGGATTTGTACCATAGAGAGCTCTACACAGCGCTCAACCTGGAATCCAATCCACATGTGATTCTAATCCACACCTGATTTTGTAGCCCTCTAAAATTGTCCAAAGGGTGCGGATTAGACTGGAGAATCTACAGAAATTGGACAAAATGGACTAATGACATACTGGGGAAATCTGAGGATGACTGTGCTTATTCTTTCTTGGTGGATAAGAAACTTCTAGGAGTAGCAAACTACCTGGATTTTAGGACACTGGCATTGGTGGCTCAAGCCCAACCTCATCTACACAACTATAACCCCTGGCTGTGGTGCCTCGCTAACACGCTGGGTACAGCACTTGAGTTGGACCAATGAGGGAAGACGGGGGCATTTGTTGGATGATTGAGGGAAGAGATGTTCTCTTTCCCCCTGACTTGGGCCAATGAGATGTAGTATTCTTGGGAACTCCTGGCAGCCACTTCGGGACTGTGAGGGGAGAGGTTATTACAGAGCGATATCAATCCCTCCAGGAGCAGAGATGAGGGATGGACCTTGGTTACTCTCTTCGCTTTAGAGCCAAACATGCTTGCAACAAGAGCTACCCCTGACTTTTCAGTTACATGTACCATTCTAATAATAATTATTATTTTATTTTGCTTAAGCCAAAGAGGGTTGGGTTTTCCAAACAGTTGCAACAGATACACGTAGTATCTTATGCTACTCCATGCTGGGGCATTGTGTCAGTGGGATGAGCTTCTGGGACTGAGGAGGGTGTGATTATTGTGCCAACACCCAAAGACAGGTAATAAGGATGTGGAGGATGGAGAAGAAGGCTCAGAATCATGCTAAGTAAGAAACAGCTCAGAGGACTGGAGATGTGCCCTGAGAAGGGGTAGATGGGCCAGGTAGGAGCCCCGTTTTAACAAATCAAAAAGGAGGACGCCATCCAGCGTGGTCCCAGAAGGAAAGTCCAAGAACCACGTGGAAGAGCTTCCTGGGAAGCATTCTTCCTCATTGCAAGGGAGTGGTTTTGAACAAGCCCCTTAGAGATCCAGGCTTGTTGTTGTTGTTAGGTGCCGTAGAGTTGGTATCTGACTCATAGAGACCCTCATAGGGTTTTCAATGGCTGTTTCGGGATTGCTTTGGGAGTGGATTGCCATGTCCTTCTCCCATTTTTGCGGTGCTGGGAATTGAACTCGGGACCTCAGAGACTACAGAGCAGTGCTCTACCAACTGAGCTAAATCCAGGCTACAGGTGAGGAAAGCCAGGTCCCAGAGGGGTTTTTACAATCACAGTGCAGTGGCCTGGACAGCCCTTCCCAGGCTTAGGAAGCAGGCATACAGCTTACCAGGAAGAGTTAGGAGGAAGGATGTTGATAGCAGTGCGCTGCGAGGTGTGGATTCAGCTCAAGACCACAAAGAATCAAGGTTTCCTGGCTCCCGCCCATCAAGTCCAAGAAGCATGGACAAGCCCCTGGCAGTAAATAGCCACATGGCTTTGCCCCCACAGGTGGGGATGGTGATGGAGAGGGGGACCAGCAGAGCAATAATGGGGGTCCCAACTCTGCCACTTCATGCAGTGTGACTTTCTCTGATTCCTCGGTGTCCTCATCTGTTAAGTGGGGCTAGCCTCACCTACCTCATGACTTGTCTGGACATTTTGATGAGAGAGGTGGGCAGGGCCCAACACTGGCCACCATTACTATGACCACCATCACCAAGTTAATTAGGATAAAAACTGTAACAGTCTACAGCCACCAAAGCCTCCTCTTACTGCTCCAGAGCTCTTTTTTAGCAGAAGAATACGCATTGGAACCCCAGCCTACCTAGGACGGCTGGGCCCTGGGGCAGGCGAGTGCCGGCCTCCCCTGTAAAATAGCAACAACGCTGGAGCATTTGGAGCCTGGCCTACGGGAGGTGCTGCGGCCATGGGGACGTCCTCCCGCCCCGTGCAGCCAGATCAGCCCGGCGTCTCAGGAGGTCTCGCACACGGGATCGCCAGAGAGGCCCCCGCCCACCGAAATCTGAGGGTCTCGGGAAGGGCCGGTGGTGCGTAGGGGCTGCGGTTGGGCAGCCGAGCCGCGATGCCCAGAGGTTGGACGTGGCTTCCCCGGGCGCCAGCCAAGCGCTCAGCCAGGAACTTGTTAACAGGCCCCGAACAAAGAGCTGCTAATCCGGCGGGCGGCCGCGGGCGGGCTGGCGGGCGGAGGGATCCCGCCCCTTTCCGGGTTCGCCCGCCAGAGTTTACCGCGCATTAATTACCCGCGTCGGGGCGGGCACAGGGCCGCCCAGCGGCCGCTCCGCGCCTCCAGCCAGGCCCCGCGCGCCCCGCGGGGAGCCGCTGTGGCCCCTCCGGGACCGCGGGGGGTGCCGCAGCTAATTGCCGAACCCCTCGGCTCGGGCTCCCATTGGCTCCGGCTTCGGCCGCCTCCTGGCGGCTCACGTGCCCCGCAGCTCCTCTGGCCGGAGGGACCCCGCCCGCCGAGCTACCTTGACAACGGGGTGGAGGGCTCGGGATGCTGCGGATTGGGTCACGCGGGGGGCGGCCACGGAGGCCCTCCCACCGGCCCGTGCTGGCGCGCTTGGGTGGAGAGCTGGAAAGAAACGCAGAGCGGAGGAGAACCTGCAGCTTCTCCCCTCCGTCGGGGCCCTGGCCCAGTGAGGAGGGAGGTGGACTCTTATCCGGGGCGGACCCCGCTGAAGGCTCCCAGCTGGACTTGCTGGGGGAAGGGCTCAGGGAGTCCCACAAGCCACCCTGGCTGGGAAGCTTTGGCGGATGGAGGCGGCATAGGGGATCGGAAGCCTGCAGGGGGCAGGCTCCCTTCCCAAGGCTCGCGAAGCCGTCCCTCAAGGATGTCAATCTAGACAGGTTTCCTAGTCCTTCGTCCCACCCCAAATCTCGCCCACGTATTTGTTTGGAGTTCAAGGTGACCCTGAGCCTTTCAGATGGACAAAGCGATGACATCCAGGCGTGGGGAGGGGCTTAGATCTGGTGGCCCCACAGCTCAAGGTGATATCTGGCCCTGGTGCCCAGCTCAGAGGCAGGGACTTTCAGGGCCCTTTTCCCAAGTAAACGGGCCCTAAAACTTCCCTCTTTGTGGCCTATTGTGGGAAGCAGCTGTTACTCAGGCTTCCCCAGATCTTAGTGAGTTTCTCCAGGTTCTGAATTTCAAACAGGTCTAGGGCGGGCCATTCAACAACCACAGTATGAAAAAGGACAGAGAAGAAAAAGCCAGACCTGTCCCCTATCCCAAAATGGGAGCTTTGCCTTAGTCCCCTCTCACCTGGTCCCCCTAGCTGCGTCCTCTCGCACAAAGACAGCCGGATCTGCCAGCGTTCCGCGAGGAGAGGGTGGAACAGCGCCCCCTGCTGAATGCACCTCCATCAACGGCTAACATGTATCGAGTGCCTACCGTGTGTCCTGAATGACGCCATCAGCCATCCATACAATGACCCTGTGGGATAGGTCCTTTTGTGGGGAGCAGCTGCTGTGGATTCTCAGACACGGCTGGGGTGGGTTATCCAACAACCACACCTGCAGACACGTCTGTTTTACAGACAAACTGAGGAAGTGCAGAGAGGAGCTGGATCCAGAGCGGGGACTAGGGACAGGCCGGGCAGGTGCTAAGGGCACACGATTTAAGGACGCACTCACTCTGGGGGAATGACTGTGCACTTGACACACATCTGCACCATAAGCCCCCCTTGCCTCACCCTTGTCTTAGCCCCAACCCCAACCCCAGAGCTTGCCAACTCACCCACTCTACCTCTGCCCCACCTGCCTGGGGTGCTGGCCCCTGGGGTCAAGAGCTGCCTGTAGCCTCTGACATTAGTGGCTGGGAAGAGAGAGGGCCCTGGGCCTTGACACGCTGACCTTCTGGGGCCCCTGAGAAGGCCTGTGTCTCTCACCAGGGCTGTTTACCAGCTCACGTGGGACCCGGCTTCCTGGCTCCTGGGCCAGGACTCATAATTCCCAGCTCTGCCTCCAGCCACCTTTGGCTCTGCCCCAGCAGCCACCTGGCTCCCAGGCAGCACAGGTGGCCACTGCCAGGACTGTTGGTGTCTTTGGCAAGTGTGGGGCAGGTGTGAGCAGTTCCCGGAGGGGACCTGCTACTGAGTGCTGAGTCCACCCCAGGATCCTAAGGCAGCCTCAGGGAGCAAAAGCCTCTGCTCCAATAGAGTCATCAAGTCATCATCCTTCAGTATGCAAAGGGGCAGACAGCCCAGAGACGCGAAGCTAGTTGTCTGAGATCACGCAGCAATCAAACAGCAGAGCCAGGACTAGAATTCAGTTTCACCCAGGGCCCTGCCTGTTGCTGCTGCCCCATCCTATGTGTCAGAGCTGACCCCAAGCATGTGGTTCTAGGATACGCTAAACCCAAATTGTGATTGCCGAACCCCCAAACAACTGCCCTTTGAACTGAAGAGTTGGCCCAAGTCCTTGCGGGGGGTGTTGAACAAGGCCCACATCCATGCAGAGGGTGGTATATATGCAGCTGAGGAGCTTCTTCTAGCTAGAAACCCGCCTCCATCCTTCTTCCTGGGGCTCTGCCTGGGCTGGGGCAGTGAGCAGTGCAGCGGCTCTCACTGAGCTGCGTTTCTCTCCTGTCTCTGGGTCAGAGCCCCAATGCAGCATAAGCCCCAGCTCTGTCCTAATGCACCCCCTCTGATGCCACAGAAAATGGAGGAAGGAGGCAAACAAGCCATGAGCACTTGCTGGATTTGGGGGTCCACTCTGCGTGCTCCATATTGCCCGTCAGTTCACTACTATAACCCCAGGAGGCAGACACAATCCCATTCTACAGATGTGAAGACTGGCCAGAGAGTAAAACTACTTGTCCAAGGACACTGCCTTGGACCGGACGCCAGCCCTTTCACCCTCCAAAGTGTCTGCCCTTTGTTTGTATGTTTTTGGTGTTTTTTTTTTTTTTTTTGCGGTACTGGGGGTTGAACCCAGGGCCTTGCACTTGCATGCTCTGCAAATGCTGGACCACTGAGCTGCACCCTCAGTCCATTTTTTTTTACTTTTTGAGACAGAGTCTCCCTAAGTTACACAGACCAACTCTGGTCTTGAACTTGCGATCCGTCTGCCTCCGCCTCCCGAGCCACTGGGATTATAGGCGTGTGCCACCACGCCTGGCTGTATGTTTGTTTTGTGATAGGGTTTTATTAGGAAGTCCAGGCTGTCCTCAAACTCAGGATCCTCCTGCCTTGGCCTCCCCAGTGCCGGGAATACAAGTGTGCGCCACCACACCCATCTGTCCTGATCTCTACCCCTCCCTGCCCTTAGCAGAGCTGATAGTAAGAGGAGGCCAGGGCTCCCTAGAAGTCAGAAGAACCCTTCAACAGGAGCAGATAAGGTGACGGAAGAGGGAGGCTGGTATGGCCGATTGCAGAAAGCTAAGCTCCCATCTGGCAGACAAGGGCAGTGGGAGCCCAGGGGCCTAGCCTCAGCAGCCAGGAGCCAGGTAATGCACAGAGCAGGCCAAATCTTGGTGACAACTCTGTGACTGACACTATTTGCACAAAAAACACCTACTCTAGGGAAATGTATGCCAGGTTGGGGGTGGGGTAGGCACAAGGTGCCTACTCAACAGACGGAGCACACAAACTCACTCATGTGAGCTGGTTTGCTGCCTGTGTGGATGTGTGGCCAGGGTACAGGGTCCCCCACCCCATGATGGGGCCTGGCCTTCCTGATCCTCACCCTGACAGGCAGCCATTTCCAACATTCCGGGAGCAGGCAATCTGTATTCATGGACAGAGATGGGGGATCGCTGATGACAGTGGCAGAGCGAACCTCTCTCCTCCTCCCTGGCCACGGCAGCTCTCCCTGCTTGGCCAGGGAACCCAAACTCCAACCGAAGACATGAAGACATGCATTAAGCACTTGGCTGCCTGTGATTCGGAGCATGTCGGGGCAGAGAGCAGGGTCACAATGCCACAGACAATGGCAATACTTGTGGGAAGAGATGGCTATGTCCAGAGGCTTCTGGCAGCGGCCCCAGGGCTGAGGAATCACACCTCTGTCCTTCAGTAGTGCACCCAAAGCCCACCAGTGTGCCAGGGCCCCTGCGGAGGAGGAGCTGGGGACGCCTCGTGGGAGGGCCTGGGCGCAGCACGGTGGAGCGGAGAACACTGTGGGGAACGGGCATCAGTACAGGGGTCTGGCCTGGGCCTGGACAGAGCCAAGGAGGCTGGGGTTCCCTGGGGAGGATGCTGACAGGCAGGTGGCACCAGGTTCTGCATAGCAAGAGAGCTACAGTCGGGAAACCAGAGCTGGTCTGGCAGTGCCCAGCCCATCAACAGACAAAGCCCAGGAGTTTACTGAAGCTGCCCATGGATCCCCCAGGGATGTGTGACAGGGAGGCAGGGGTTTGTCTAAAGGGCCCAGAAGCAGCCCCGTTCGGGCTCAGCCAGGGGCCACGGGCCCCTCCTGTCTCACATCCCTTCTTTCTGCCTGGTGCTGCTCCGAGCCCCAGACCTACAGACTCACCTGGCCTAAGGTTCAGACTTCCCCTGCAGGCACTGGGGAGCCTTTCTAGCAGTTTCCAGCCCAGACGTGGGGGGGGGGTGTTAGTCTGAGAGGAGGAGGCAGCGGAGGGCTGTGAGTGGAGGCAGCCGCCACCATGGTCCAGGTGAGTCAGGTGAGGGATAAAGGGGCCGGGGGATGGGAGGAAGCAAAGAAGGCAAGGGACACAGAGCAATGTCACAAGTAGGACTGAGCTGGAGGCCTTGGTGACAGATTAGATGTGAAGCGTGAAGGAGAAGGGAGAGCCAAGGGAGACGCGAAGGTTTCCAGCCCCAGGCTGGGCGAGAGGGGGAGGGCGACGCGGAGTCCCTGGGAGGAGTGGGCAGCGGGAGAGGGTGGCCATGGAATGAGCAGGCCCAGCATGTGCGCGGGGACACACGTGTTCCCAGGTGGCAGCTAAGCCCAGCATGAGAGTGGATCTTCACTAAAGAAGGGGTGCCCCCCTCCCAAGCTTAGGGTAAGCTCAACCACATGGCTTGAGCCTGTAGGTCCAGGGCTCAGAGCGGCACCAGGCAGAAGGACGGTATATGAGACAGGAGGGTCCCCTGGCCCCTGGCTGAGCCCGAAGGGGGCAGCTTCCAGAACTAGGCCTCTTGGCTGAGGGGTTGCCATCCGGAGCAACACCCATCCTGGGCTCCTGAGAGATGCCCTTCCCAACACCGACAAGGAGAGAGGAGGCGGGCCAGCCGGAGGGGCTGCCCTCTCCTGGGGGTACCTGTTGTTGTTGTTAGGTGCCGTCGAGTTGGTATCTGACTCATAGCGACCCTCATAGGGTTTTCAATGGCTGACTGTTTCGGGATTGCCTTGGGAGTGGATTGCCAGGTCCTTCTCCCATTTTTTCGGTGCTGGGAATTGAACTCGGGACCTCAGAGATTGCAGCACAGCGCTCTACCAACTGAGCTAAATCACAGCCCTGGGGGTACCTAGGGCACCCCAAAGCTCTGCCTCCTCCACGTGCAAGGTAAGGTGAGCAAGAACAGGGTTTCCTTAGCTCTAGAGAAGGCTGATCTCATGTCCAGCCTGGTCAGTCTGGGAATGGGGTGTGGACAGAAGGGTCCAGGTCAGCCTTGAGATGGGGACAGGGGCTAGAGGAAGACAAACAAGGGCAGATTGTTGGGTCGCAATGGGCAGTGTCAGAGCTTGGTGCCCCTCGGCCCCCACCTTCCAGGAAAGCCAGCCCCCCTCAAGTTCTTCCTTCCCAGGAATGTGGGGGTCCCTGTGACAGGAGGACCCTGGGGGTGTGGAGGAGAGCATGCCAGCTGGGTAACTGGCAGGGTATAAAGGGGACAATCTGGTGAAACAGGTGGGCGCCTGTGTGCAGGCACAGAAAGCAGCCCGCCCAGGTGTGTTTGTGCTGAAGGGACAGGCTTTGTGTGAGGGGATGCCATGTGATGTTAGGTGACAGAGGGTGGGTGCTTGGCCTGGGAGCGCGAGGCTGCAGTGGTTCGGCAGCGCTGGCCCCCTGCGCCCCCTGCTGCCTGCCGGGCTGGCGGTCCTTCCCTCAGCCACTCACAGACACATTTTTCACGGGCTACTGTTGCTGAGCAGCTGGTGGGCGGGCGCGGAAGGAGCTGGGGTCACTGAAGGGCCAGCGTGCCTGGGCATCCACACGTGCCCAGAGCCTGTGGGGGGCAGCAGGAAGGGCCCTCTGGGGAAGTTGTGCCTCTTCCAACAGGCCTGAGAATTGATGCCCGAGGCAGGCTCTGTTCCAGGCAGCCCTGCAGCACCCATGCCATCTGCCAGCCCGGGGCAACCTACAGGCCAGGCCTCAACAAGTGCCCTGCCAACCAGAGAGGCAGATCCCTACTCTATGTCCTCACAACTGGCTCCAGCGCCCTGCCTTACTAGCACCTGTCACCCCATCTATACTTGCACACCTATGACATAGCACACAACTGGCACATGCGTGCAGTGTGCCCCCAGTTGCACATACCCATCTGGCCACACATACCAATGCTGCACGTGCCACACCAGCCCCCTGTCACTCAGGCACTCATGTCAGCCACAGCCCTCACTTGGTGACATGCAGCTCGGACCACAAAGCCCTCTCTGCACACATCCAACTCAGTAAACATTTCCTGGGCACCTCCTCAGTGTCTGGCACACCTCCCTTAGGTGTGGAAGCGCTGACACCTCCAGCTCACCATGGTCAGGGGTGCAAACCATGCTCCAAGTGTTCACCTGGGCAGCTGCACCCACCCCCCAACATCACACGTGTGCAACATGAACGCACCCCCAGCCGAGGCTCAGCCTCCCAGCTCCGTCGGGATCAGAAGGGGATGTCTTGAGGAAGAAGGTGTTTTTGTGTGTGTGTGTGTGTGGTCATAGCATGCTGAAGTCCAGGCCTGACGCAGACTTTGCAAGCACTCTATCACTGAGCTGAACCCTCAGACCCCCCCCCCTTTTAATCTTGAGACAAGGTCTTGCTAAGTGACACACAGGCTGCCTTGGCTTCAAACTTGCAACCCTTCTGCCTCTGCCTCCCGATTCGCTGGGATTACAGGTGTGTGCCACTGTGCCCGGCTAGAAGGGTTTGCTACAGTGAAGAATTGGGGAGGCACTGGTGGAGGTAGAGAAGGGCCTCAGGGGACATTGAGGAGGGCAATGAGGCAGTGGTGGGCACAGGATTCGCTCATTGCACACAGACCCTTTAAGGAAATAGCCATCAGCCTCAATCATCAGGCTGGCCCGTGAGCTCTCACCCATTGATCTCCAATCAATCTGGGTTGGCAGTTCAGAAACCCCAAAGCTCCCTTCCACCCTTGTGATGAACTGTGACTGGCCACGTTAGGGGACCCCCGCCCCAGGTTCTGGAGACATCAAGAATAGAGAACGGCTATGGCAAGCCCCATGCCCCCCTGATCACACAAATGACACCCCCCCAAACACACACATGCACACAAGCTCAGCTCTGCTAAGGGCAGGGAGGGGTAGAGATCAGGACGCCCCCACAGCTCAGCCGAGGGGGCGGCTCCAGGAGAGCAGACAAAGGATGCAGGGGAACTTCCTCCCGCCAAGCCCCATCGCCCAAGGAAAGGAGGTGGGCTAAGGGTTGAGATACGGTTAGGGCAGGTTAGGGTGGCCAACAGGACACACAGGGAGAAAGAAGGGTTGTGGACTTTCAGGCGGAAGGGGAAACGCGCCGGCCAACCGCACACCACTCTGGGCCCCGCCGCCGTCAGGGCGGCCAGGAGCCACAGCTCCAGCCACAGGGGCCTCGGCGCTTAGGCTGTGTGCGGGCTGCAAGAGCTGGGGGCCGCTGTCTGCGCCTCCACGCCTGAGCGTGTGCGTATGCCAGTGAGTGTGGCAGGGACAGAGGAGGACACTGTGTTCTGGACGTGGGCAGAGGCCAGGTGCCAAGAGAAATTGTGAGTGGCTGTTTGGGGCAGATGCTACCAGGAAGAGGTATGTTAACCCCTGCCCCCCATTTTCTGGGAACTGGCATCTGATCAAAACCTTCTCATCTTCGAACCATTAAGGGTTCAATCTTTTCGGGATTGAACCAAACCCTCGATCCTGCTCCAGGGCCGGACAATCAGCAAACTTCCCCCACACGAAGGCGTGGGGCGTCTACACTCGCCAGTTCCATGCACTGACAGCTGCTCGTGGACTTGGCAGAACCCAGGCTTCTGGGCGAGCGCACGCGGAAGCTGCGCAGCAGCGAGAGGCGGCCCCCGCGTCCCGCCTCGCAAAGTTTGGCCTCCGGGGGCTCGCAGTCAGGTCCAGCAGCGCGGGTCTGGGACGTCTCCTCCCCAGAGCTGCGAGCGTTCGCGCGCACGGTTCCCTGCAAGCCTCCCCAGAGCGCGCGCGGCGTGACTCACCCGAACCGTGGAGCCAGGCGGCGAGGACCATGCCCAGGAGCACTGGCCACAGACCGGGCCGGACGGCCATGGCCGCGGGCGGGCGGGCGGGCTGGTCGCGGGGCCCCGCGGGCCGGGGAGAGGCTCTCAGCGCCTCAGCCCGGAGCCCCACCTCGGGGCGCCCTCGGGGCCCATGCCAGCGGACTGCGCTGCCTCCGGGCGGCCGGCTGCGGGGCGCACGCGGCGCGTGGCTCCCCTGGGCACCAGGAGCGCAGCAATGCAGCCGGGGCGGAGCGCAGCGCCAGCCGCGCCGCGCACGGAGCCAGCCGCCGCGCGGAGCCCGCAGCCGGGGAGCGGGCCGGCGGGCGCCGCAAAACCCGGACTGGAGCACTGGAGCGGGCTGCTGGCGGGGCGGGGCGGGGGAAGAAAGGAGGGGCCGGGTTGCCCCGCGCCGCCGCGCACGGGCCACCCCCCTCAAGGGGATCCCTTCTGGCGATGCCTCAGGCTCCCCCAGGGAGGGGCTGGGGTGGTGGGCGGAGAGGCCTCCCACCGCCCCTCGCGGTCTCCAGGGACCCGGACAAGAGCCCGAAACCCGGAGTGGATTGCTCTTCCGGATCCGGGCTCTCCCTGGCCCTCCAGTCTGCGCACAGGTGGCCCGGGAGGGGCCCACGGCTGCGGCGACCCCGGCGCGACGCCATCCTGCGGAGAGCGGCCCAAGGCTGGGACGCCCCGGGCAGGTTCCGCTGCAGTCCTCCCCGCCCACCCCTCGTCTCCCCGCGGCGCTCCGAGGTCGTCAGAGCGCTGTGTGTGCTGCCAGCCGGCGGCTTGGATAGGGGACTGCAGGAGAGCTCGGGGGCCCCAGCCTGCGCGCAGAGATGCCCAGGCTCCCGGGGACGGGCAGACCAGACTCGGAGCCACCCGCAGTCCCAACCATGCAGCCTGGTGGACTTCGGGGGCACGGGAAACAGCGTGACCCAAGGTTTCCTTAGCCCTGGCGCGCGGTTCGCCTTAGGGTGCAGCACAACCTACACGGCGAGTGGTGTCTGCGCCCCAAGCGCGCACCGCTCCCGAGACGTGGGCGTGAAGGAAAGAGCTGGGCTCGGGGAGCTAGAAAGTCCTAGGGTAGGGTTTAGGCGCCTGCGGCTTCCAGCTCTGTGACCTTGGGCGAGTCACGTCTTCTCTCGAAGCCTCCAGCAATGACCGCCGCTGGATTCTCCTGCTCCCCTCCCCCATTCCCTAATCCGGTTAAAATAAACAGCCGGCTGCCTTGAAGGAGAAGGAAAATGACAAACGTGCTCCCTGTGCAGGGGGCCAGAGATCAGACAGAGAGGGTCCTATGGTGGGTCGGGAGGGCAATGAGACGGGTGAAGGAGGGTCACAAACTCAAACGCCTAGAGGCCGGGTCGATAATATAAATTGGTGCTGCAGGCTAGGCATACAAGAATGGTCTTGGCATCCACAAAGAGATATGAGCGCTCCTATATTTCTTAAGACATGAGGCCCTCTCTCGGTCTGTCTTTTGTTTCCCACTTTTGATAGAGAAGGTTATGAGAAATGTTTTGCTTTCCTCTGAACTGTACTATAAAAAAAATCTCAGCTAAAGCTCCAGATGTGCACCTACAGACTCGGGGCCTCGGTGTCAGGGAGGCAAGGGGGATGGGACAGAGAATCCCATTTAAGGGGGCAGCTGGCTCTTCTGCTCCAGGTGCCAGTTGGAGGAGGGGGGATTAGGACCCAGTACAGCTATTTTCCACATTTTCAATAGAAGCCATTGTATGTGAAATCTCCTGGTTTTATAATTTTTAATTAATTTAAAAACTAAGTTTTTGTAACCTGCGAGCCCAGATGTAAATGCCCGCCAGCTTCTGCTTTTTGAACTCTACTTTGGGGGCTTTTTGTATGTAGCTGGTGTCAGGGGTGCCTGATATACCCAGTGGTCTAGAGAGTGTGTGTGTGTGTGTGTGTGTGTGTGTGTGTGTGTGTGTGCGCGCGCGCGCGCGCGTGCATTGGGACCAGTGTGCACCTAGGTTGATCACCTTAATGTCTTAACAGCCCTCTTGGTGCTTTATAGGAAAGAAGTGTGTAAGAGTGTTGAAACAGTGTTGTGACTTGCATTTGGGGTCCACAGTTTGGGGAAGATAATAAAGGCATGTGGTTTAGGGCACTGGAGGCAGGTGTTCGAAGATGAAGGATGGGATTGGGGGCTGGGGTGTAAGCTAACATTATGATAATGTTTGCTGGTTATAGCCATGCCCTTGCCTACATTTGTAATTTGTCTTGGTCTGCACATGCGATCCTGTCAAATCAACGTTATGCCCATTATACAGAGAAGGTAGCTGAGCCTGGGGAGGGGAAGTGCCTTGTTGCCCAGGGGCCAACCCTATGCTATGACTACTGAGCTAACTGGGATGGGTCCCTGGGAGGTTAGATGCTCCTTACATTTCCTCTTCCTGCAGTTTCTGCTCTGGGATTAGAATTTGGGGTACCGGAAATCTTTTCTCCTCCTCTGCTCAGCTCTCTGCCCATCTCTTTTCAGCCGAATTGAATGGTCTATGTAGCAGTCAGGATAGATTAGGTTTTTGTCATGGTAACAAATAGTCCCCAAATCTCAGTGGCTTACGTAAACAAAGATTTATTTCTCAGTTGTCCTTCATGGGCCCACTGCTCTGGGTCATTCTTACTTAAGGACTCTAGCTGCCAGCAGCCGCTTCCTGGAACATTGTTGGCCAAGGAGGAAGAGGATCAGGGGACACTAGAGGTAGACCAGCAGGCAGTTAGTGGCTCAGCCCAAAAAGGAGATGTGTCACTTCAGTCCACAATTCCTTGGCCAGAACTGGCCCTACAACCCCACCCAAAAGAGCCTGGAAGGCAGAGCTGCAATCCACAGACAGCAGCATTAGTGACAGCACAGCCTGCAGGCACAGTGTGATCTGACACCCTGCCTACCCCTGCGTCTCAGCCTAGGCCGGTTCCCCAGTGCCAAGCTCTTCTCCACTTCCAGCCCTTCCCATATGCTGCCTTCCTAGAACATGCTGTCCTCAGGCCTCCACGTGGTATGTTCTTTCTGGTTACTCAGGCCTCATCCCAGCTGTCCCCTTCTACGGGGTCCTCAGGGCCATGCCAGGAGAAGGGGGTGGGGTGGCCTTGCAGAGAGGGGACAGTGGACACTGTACCTTACAAATCCAGATGGGAGGCCTGCCAAGGAAGGGCCTGTCTCAGACCTGCAGGCAGGATGGTCAGACGGGAGGAGGACTCCTGACATCGCCACCCTCCTCTCCCCTCAGTTCTGCTCAGACCCAAGCCCAGACTGTGGCCTCAGACCTCCTCCCTCACAGAAGCCTAGGCTCACAGCAAAGGAGGGAGGGGCCAACCCTCCAGATAAGACCCTCCAGCCCCCTTACAGTATCCAGGGACCAGCACAGACTTCACCTACAACCAATCTGCTGGCCAGAAATGCCTCTTGTCTTTGTTGTTGTTGTTGTTAGGTGCTGTCGAGTCGGTATCCGTCTCATAGGGACCCTCATAGGGTTTTCAATGGCAGACTGTTTCGGGATTACCTTTGGAGTGGATTACCAGGTCCTTCTCCCATTTTTGCGGTGCTGGGAATCGAACTCGGAACCTCAGAGACTGCAGTGCAGCACTCTACGAACTGTGCTAAATCCCAGCCCCTCCTCTTGTCTAGGGAGCAAGAATCTGCCCTGGTTGGGGCTCTATCATGCATGGCTGCCTCCTCTTTGGTTTCTCTTGTTACAGAAGACAAAGTCTTGATCTGTCCTGAATTCTTTTTCCTCCAGGCCAAATAGTTCTGTCTCAGTTGCTGGTGTGACAGCAAGACAGCAGGGCTCTGGGTCCCTGTCCTGGTCCCTTCATAGGTGTGCTCCATTGAGGCAGCTCCTCTGAAGACATCTGAAGACTGCAGGGAGTCAGCACACATGGCCTGATGCACAAGAGGGGTCCCCGCCTGCTCAGAGCCAGAGGCAAGGCCATCAAAGGGCCCGTGATGATGGGTAAAATACAAAACTCCAGGTCCTGCCCTCTCCCGATTGTGATTCAGTCTGGGGATCTGTTCCCTCACCGAGCGCCCACCCCCTCCAGCTGTATCTGCTGCTGCCAATGATCTGAAGATGCCCCATACTTTGAGGAGCACGGCCCTTGGCCTCTACCATGGCTACTCCAACAACTGGGTGCCCCTCATCTACTCTTGGGTGGCTGGTTTCCTACCGTTAGATGCAGAGACTTATATTCTTCCCAATTATATTCCATCCTATTACATCTAATCCCCCTTTCCCATATGGAGCTCTCTTGGGATGTGGGTGCTGTTGGGCAGAGTACTTGCTATTTTCTCTGGCTTCTTGTCATTCCCAGGAGATTGGGAAGGCATATAGACTCTCAACCAAGTCCTTACTGAAGAAGTTATGGCAGACAGAAGCAAGGACAGAGCCCAGCATCTCCCCACTCAAGACTACCTTGCTGGTTGCTCTTAGGGCAAAAACTCAGTTTCTCTTTCATCCACTCCAGAAGGCTTGCTTCTGACTACCATTCAAATTACAATGCACTGCTCCACCCATAAAAGTAAACAGAAAGACTACAGAGCCCCAGACTTGTGAGCCTTCAGCTTTGCCCTGATCTACCAGGCCAATAACCCAATCAAATAGGAAATTAGGTTATCAGGCAGGGTTTGTTCTTGGAGAACCCATATTGACTCTTGCTGGTCCCTGCTCCAGGCCAAGTATTAGGTCCTTCCCACTGCTCTGCATCCAGCTTCCATCTTCTAGAAACATCTTTCTATCTTTCTTTTGAGGCACCACCCCTTTCCACCATCAACTGCACAAGAGTCACTTGGGGCTACCCCACCCCAATTCCAAAAGATGGCATGTGTTTCAACCTGGCTAACCAGCACCCACTGTTCCCCAAACCACTGTGACTGGTTCAGCGATGAGTATGTGACTCAAACAAGTCCACTGAGGCTCATTTCTGGAAATTTTGTTGCATCTAAGAAGAGAAAGAGTTTCTTTTCTCCCTAAACTAGAAGAGGAAAGAAATGATCTGGTCTTGAAACTGCCACTATATGAGAAACACATGCCTCAGACCAAAGCCTGGGCAGAGAAAAGCAGGGCCTAGAGTAGAGAAAGGCGTAGAATTTAATCTTATCATTCAAGGCTTCTGGATCCAGTTGTTTCTGAAGCTGCCAAATATACCCCTGGACTTTTTACATCAGCCAATAAATTCCCTTTTTTTTGTTGTGTAACCCGAGTTCAATTCCCAGCACCACAAAAATGGGAGAAGGGCCTGGCAATCTGCTCCCAAGGCAATCCCGAAGCACTCAGCCATTGAAAACCCTATGAGGGTCGCTATGAGTTGGATACCGACTCGACGGCACCTAACAACAACAACAACAAGTCAGTTTGGGTTTCTGTCATTTGCATTAGAAAGAACGATATAGAATTATTCTTTATAAAAATCCATTCTAGAGCCTTGCCCACGATAAGGCAAGCATTTATTACTGCCTACTGTTTGCAATGCTCAGTGTTACTTATTGGGGAAATGTACATCCTGTGGGAGAGACACAGTTGTCCTTCCAGTTGTGAGGGTGGAATGACAGGCAGGTCATAAGAGAAGTGAAAAGTGCATTGGGGATTAAGAGGGGAGGAAGAACTAGAAACAACCCCCTTTAAAGGACTCACAGTAACATCTAGTACACACACGCGCGCACACACACGCACACAGAGCATGGCAACACCCACTCAGCCTTTACACCTAACAAATACACTTCCCACATCAGCTCACACTCGCACTCTGGGCAAATAAAGCATCAATACAGATACACATACGCATATTTCTTGTATACAGTGCTGCATCCATACAAACACTTCTATGTCTCTCCACCCTCTTCCTGCACAGACTATTTGCATGACCACCTTCCATGCTGCCCCATGCTATTGAAAACTATGTGCTTAGAACTCTGAGCTGTCCTTGAAGGGCCTCAGAATAAGGCCTGAGATGTGCTTGCCTTGGAGATTCCAGGACCAAGGACAGCACCCAGCACTTCATGAGAACTCCAGCGTGTTCAGGACCACACGTGACTCCTTACCTGTTTGTCTCTTTCCATTCTCACAACCCCTTATAAAGTGGATGCTATTATCATCCCCATGCCTGCAGCCATAGCCCTGTGGCATCCGATCCCGTCAGATCTCGGAAGCTAAGCAGGGTCAGGCCTGGTTAGTATCTGGATGGGAGACCGCCTGGGAACACCAGAAGCTGTAGGCTTGGGAGAAGGACCTGGCAACCCCCTCCCAAAAATCAATCTGCTATCGAAAACCCAATGAACAGCAGAGAAGCACTGACAATAGTGTTTCCCCTGTTGTACAGAGGGTCGCTATGAGTCGGATGCCGACTCGACGGCACCTAACAACAACAACAAATTATCATCCCCCTTGTATGGATTAAAAAATGGAGGCACAGAGAAGGAGTGTAACTTGCCTAATGCCACGCAGCTGGTAAGGGATGAGATAAAGATTTAAACTTAGAAGCTTCTCCAGAAATGTTTGCTGAGCGATTGAAAGAATGTTCAGACTAACAAATGGTTTTATTAGAGACATATGCTTCTACGATGTGTGCGCTGTCACACACGCACACACACATACAGCCAGGAACATACACCCAGAGACAACCTTTCCCAGCTCTGTGAGCTCCATGGCATTTCAGCCTCTGAGGTTTCCCTGGCTACGCAGCCCCCATGTCTAGTTTCCTCACTGGGCACTCTCAGGCAGGCTTGGAGGTGAGCAGTTCCCTGCTGAGGGGCCTGTGTGAAAAGGAGGGGGGCAAGGAATCATAGGGAAGGAGCAGGAGGAGAAGAGGAGGAGGAGAAGAAGGGGATTGGGCTGGGTGGAAGCCTGGCACTGTGCCCTCTGCAAGATGACCTGATGAGCATTTTGCAGAGTTAATTTCATTAGCGTCTCTGGGAGATGAACAATTAGCAAGATGCTCTGATGCCTTAAAAGCTTAAGAGAAAGAGAAAGATGCCTTCCTTGCTTCCCCACCAGCCTGCAGCATCCCCCATTCCTCACCTCCATCTCCATCTTTCATTCATGTTCTTTCCAGTTTCCCTCTCATGCCATCTCGCCCTCATGGTGACACTTCTACTCCCAGCCCAGCCTGCCCCACTGGTTCCACAGCCTCCCCACTGCCCCCTCCCGCCTCCAGGCTCCCATCAAGCCCTTGGCAGCCTTGTGCTGGAGCTCTGCCCACCCAGCATCAGTCAGTCCCCTGTGTTCTATTCACTCAGACACCCAGGGCTGGGGCTTGGCCCTGCTCCAATCCTCCAAAGACACCCTGCTTTTTGCTGGCACCCAAAGAAGGCAGGGCCAGGTCGGGGTTCTTCATTTTTGATTGATTTTGCTACTAGATCTTTGGTAACTTCCAATGGGGTTCTAGTGGGGATTGGAGCCTCCACTGCCATCCTGGGGCTGAACTGGTAAGTGGGGCAGTGGTAAGCGTCTGGCTCCTGGCTCAGTGCCTGGCACACTGAGTCCCTGGGGCTAGAGGAGACCGGGGCTTATAGGAGTGAGGCTCAGTGAGGTTAGTGTGAAGGGTGCCTGTGGCATTATGAAGCAGATGGGAAATGGGACTGCAGACAGCTGGGTCAGTGTTTGTTCCAGACTCCAGCTGCATACCTTGGTCCTGGCAACACAGCCGCCTTGTGTTTCATGAGTCTTGGGCTGGTGGGAAAGGTGCTGTCCAGCCGACAACCTCTTTTGAGCAGCCTCAGGGCAGCGCTGGTATAAGGATCCTTCTTAGCTGGGTCTCAGCCTTCATGGCTGAGAGTCCAAGTTCTTTACGGTGAGGCAGGGGCTCCAGGCAGGCCCTCTCCTCTCAGAGTAGACATTCCTTTGATGGTTCTACTGTTCCTTCAGCTCTAGACCCCTCCCTCCACCGGGGCAACAGGACCCCCTGGGAATTTGCTAAAACTGGATTTCTGATTCTCTCTCCTGCTCTGCTGGTGGGATCTTTAGGGGAAGGGGTCAGAAATCTGTATTTTAAGAGGTTTCCTGGTAGCCCTAGTGACTGGGGACCACTGCATACATATGTGAGCCAGCACAGGGAGGAGGCTAAGGAATCCTTGCACTATACCGTGAGCTCTAAACAGAGGTGATATGGCCCCCAGGAGGCAGAAATTTGTTCTTTGAAGGTGGGAGATGGGCAGGATAAAATCCCTTTCTCTATATGAAGCACAGATACATCAACTATAGGTAAACGGTATACGGTGTATCCATGGCATTAAAATTTCAGACGGGAGGTGATTAGGGAAAATAATCTACCAAGGTTCCTTATGGGGATGATGGTGAAAAATAGGTTGGGAAGCAGTGCTTACCACTGACAGACCCAAAGGTCCACAAGCACACAACGCCCCCCACACCTGGACACACACCCACCTAGACACACATCTGTTCATGCACACACACACACATACACAAATTCACACCAAGGAACACGCAAACATGCACACACCCATGCAAACACCCCTCACACTCAGACTCATACACACACACAGATCCAGACATACACATACCACTCACACCCAGATGGGCACACATAACCACATGAGCACACAAATACACAGATGAACACAGAAAACCCACACCCAGCCATCCACACACGTGCACATGCCGTGCATCCCCCCCGCCACATACACACATATCTGCAATCTTCTCTCTCACACATATGCAAATACACACCCTTGCTTTCACCCGCCCACACAGACATCAGGAGACTCCAATAACACTGCAATAGTGAAGAGGAGTCTAGGTTAGGATTTTAATCAGCTTTTAAACAAATAAATAGAGAAAAAACCCCTTTCCAGGAGCTCTGTTCTTCTTATTGCATCTTCTTACTGACACTCCTGGCCTTACGCTGCTTGAGAACAGAGGAGCCACTCAGCTGTCTTCATGCGTGGCCACCTGAGCTCGCGAGATGAGTGTGTGTTCTCTTTGTGGCTGGGGAGCAGAAAGGTGCACCCTATGCAGGCACTCCTGGGCGAGCGTCTGGGAGATGCGTGCTGGAAGCGGGGTGTCGAGGGCAGAGGTCAGGAAGGAGTGCGTGTGCACACACACGGGCAATGACTTTTGATTCTCAGAGAATGTGCTTTTCAGATCCTCCCCATTCATCAAGGCTTTGCTTACCTTTGCCAGCACCCAGTGCGCGCTCTAGAAGTGTGTGCTGAACAGCGAATGAATGAATGAATGTAGTCTGCAAAGCACCCTGACTCTGTCCTCTCAATGAAACCCCACACACTGCCCCATGACCCGAGCAGCATGATGCTCATTTTGTTGTTGTTGTTAGGTGCTGTCAAGTCGAGTCCAACTCATAGCGACCCTCATAGGGTTTTCAATGGCTGACTGTTTTGGGATTGCCTTGGGAGTGGATTGCCACGTCCTTCTCCCATTTTGCAGTGCTGGGAACCGAAATCGGGACCTCAGAGACTGCAGAGCAGTGCTCTACCAACTGAGCTAAATCCCAGCCCAGTGCTCATTTTACAGATGAGAAAATTGAGGCTGGAGGGTTTGAAGCAGCACTTGCCCCTTGTCACCCACCTGTGGTGGGTGAACCCAAGTCTTCTGGCTCCCAGGCTTTGCACAGGGCCGGCACGTGGGAGCCCAGGTTGACTTTTCTGTGGCCCACCCTGCCCAATGTCATTTGCAGAGGGGCTGCTGCAGAGGCAACCTTGTTGGAATCCAGAACCCATGGAAAGCCCCTCTAAGGGGGTCCCCTTAACCCTGCCCACTTTCTACTCTGCCCCTCCCTCATGCCACGAGACCCCTGGCCCTGAATGTCCATCACCCTGGTCCCTGGAGGGCCCGCTGAAGCCAGCAGCACAGGACAGATGGGCGATGTTCACCCAGCACAGCAAACTGACTCAGCCCCTCGGGGGTTGGTACATACTGTGTGCCAAGGTTAATTAAACCAGTAATTAGAAGGAGAGATGCTTAATCTATCTGGTTAATAAAATAACCCCCCTTGCACGAGCGCACGGATGTGCTCACTGCCAGGCAGAAGCAGTCACACTGCAGCCCTGGCATTACGGTGTCAGCGGATCACAACGCTCCCCGCACCCTCTGTGCCCACTTCTCCCCCACCTCCTCCCAAGTCCGGGAATCAGTTCCTGAGCCCGCCTTGGGGGAGGGGCAGGCCTGGGGAGACAACCAGGGGTTCCTTATCCCAAGAAACTCACTGGAATGACAGGTGACCTCACAGGGTACTCCCCAGGCGTGAGGCTGGCCTTGGGGGCCTCTCGTGGCAGGGAGTGGGGGGAGCCCCCTGCTCTGTTCCAAATCTTCATGCCACTGCCTTTCAGGGTTACATCTCCCAGATCTAACCCTCACAATCTACATTACACACTTTGTTAATGCCTCTAAACGTTAATTTTTAATTTTATACATGTAACATGAACATCTTATTTATTTATTTATTTATTTATTTATTTATTTATTTATTTAAGACTATAAATAGCTCTGCCCCAAGTCTTGGCTTTTCCAGGAAAGGAAACCCCAGTGGAAATCTGGCGTGTAGGCTCCTGGGCTTTCCTTCCATGTACACAGGTAAATATGTGGTATAACTCACTAAACCTAGCTTCCTCGTGGATGGTTTATTTACAGTACAGTGTCTTAGCCGTAGCCCTGTGGCATCTGATCCCGTCAGATCTCAGAAGCTAGGTAGGGTTAGGCCTGGTTAGTACTTGGATGGGAGACCGCCTGGGAACACCAGGCTCTGTAGGCTTGGGAGACGTACCCGGCAAACCACTCCCCCCAAAAATCAATCCACCGTTGAAAACCCTATGAGCAGCAGAGAGGCACTGACAATAGTGTTTCTCCTGTTGTATGTAGGGTCGCTATGAGTCTCAATGGCACCTAACAACAACATCTTACTTTTGGTTTCCTTCTGCAAGATGTTTTGTTTTGTTTTGTTTTTTCCCTCACTTGGCAATAACATGAAGAGCTGGTGTTTTCTTCAATCGGATTTCACCAAGATGGAGCTTTCTAGATGAGGGGAGGAGCTGGACGGGACTTGTGTCACTGCAGCCCCTGCACCTGGATCCTCGGCCCCTTGCTGCTTCCTCCGCAGGGCTCCATGCCTGCTGCCTGAGGCTCCCTGGCTCTGCTGCTCCTGAGGGACTAGACTGAGACAAGGTCACAGCAGTGTCCCTTCCCTCCTCCAGCTCCGTCACAGAGACAGCATGGCAGTTCATGAAGCCTTGTTTGTGTGTGAGGCCGCAACCTCACGGGCCCCTGATGCAGCTCAGCTGGGTGCAGAGTCCTCAAAGACACAGGCACCCCCCATTTCCCACCTCAAAGAACAGCCCTGGAGGGGACGGCCCTGGGTCACTCCCAGATCACCTGCTGCCTTGCCATACAAGAGGGGCCTTGGACTCTCCGGACTCCTGGCAACAGTGGCAGGAACCCAGCTGATGGGCAGCAGCGGCAGTGAGGGCGGAAGCGTGCCTGGGTGGGGGACAGGGATTTTATCGACCTCCTAATGATCGGCTTAATGGGCTCTGAAGTCAGGTGAATTCAGCAAGCAGAGCAGGTGGCGTGGGGGCAGCAGTGCCTGAGCTGATGTGGCAGGTGGAGTCTGGAGGCCTTTTACCCATCAGATCCCCCAGTCAGTTTCTAATCTAAAAGAAATAACAAAACACATTTATTTAAAAAAAAAAATGTAAAGAGGCAGAACTAGGCAAGACCTCGGCTCAGCCCAGCCTGCTGCTGGTGCCAGCTGTGTGCTCTTGGGCAGGCCACAGCTCTATCAGAGACCTGTCCACCCACCCACCCACTCACCCACCCACACACCCACCCATCTCTTCACCCAGCTGTTTGTTCATTCAGCAAGTACAGGTTGAGAACCCTTCATCTGCAAATCCACAGTCTAAAACGCTCCGAAATCCAAAACTTTTCCAGCACCAACATGACATCAAAAGTGAAAAATTTCACACCAGGAAACCTTGTTTCATGCTCAAAATTATTAAAAATAGTGTATAAAATCACCTTCAGGCTCTGTGTAGAAAGTATACAAGTAACACACATGAATCTCGTGTTTACATTTGGATCCCATCCGCCAAATGTCTCAAGATATTCCAGCATCTGAAAGATAGCTGAAGTTTTGTGGGTCCCCAGTGTTTCAGATGAGGCACACTGCGTTACTCTCCCATAGACACATAGTGTAGCCTGCCTGAGCCTCAGCGGACTCATCTGTACAATGGGACCAACGACACACCGTCTTCAGGCGGCGAACCTCACATGATGTCAACCAAAGGAAACGGGTACTCTTGGCCACCTGGAATTACTCCATCAGCTTACTCCTTTGCTTATTGGGCATCAGTCCTTCTTCTGCCACCCCCACTGGAACGTTCAGCTCCAGGGAAACAGGATCTACACCGCATGTGGTTTGGGATGGGCCAAATTAATAATAGATACAGGCCAAGTGTCCCAGACCCCCTACACTCCCAGGGTCCCTGCTCATCTGCAGATGGGCGGGAGGAAAGCGCACATTGAGAGAGCTGAGCAGACACTGGTTTCTCCACCAATCTCCTCAGCTTCCGCTTGATGACTCATCTCCCAGGATTAGCACCTCGCCCTTCTAGAAATGGTCTCCAGCTTCCTGTGATTACCACCAACAAAGGGGCAAGCAACCACTCCCAGGGACCACCGCTGCCCCGGATGCCCGTGGCTGTTCCTCTTTGCAGAACGTGGAGGGTCCAACCACCCCTCGCAGTGCCATGTGCCCTTGGCACCCTCGGCCCATGTGACCCACGGTCTGCAGGAAAGGAAGGGAGAGAGCGGACGCAGACCCTGGAAGGACCCGGTGGGGGAGAGACAGGCCCCAGGCGACAGGGAACCCGGCTGCTCCATCGCCTGTCGGGAGAGCCACGGCCTCGCAGGCTATTTTATCTGTGTTTGTCTGTCTGTCTTCTCGCATCTTGCTCTAGCTTCTGATGTGTCTGTCTCGGCCATCAGATGCCCCTTTGGCCGCAGCCGGCATTTGGAGGACAGACAGCCTGACTTTCTCAGGAGGCCAGGAAAGCACACGCGCAAAACCAGCGAAAGCGGCTCCTCGGCCTCACAGCACTTTACAGTTTGCATCTCTCTAGCCCACGCGCAGGTTTAATTATATCCCTGCCTTATTCCCGAAGGAGTCTAGTTGCTGGCCCTCCGCTTGTTCTCCGGGGTGACATTGTGGGGTAGGCAGCTGGGGAATGAGGCTGGAGGGGTTTGTCAAGGTCATGGAACCCTTGCGTGTGAGGGGCGGGGCTTCTGCCATGACCGGGGTTTCCAGATCCCCCCACAAGGCCTGTACTACTTGGGACTGCACCCCAACCCCACAGGGGCCTTGTCATGGCCCAGCAAGTGGAGCTGGTCACCTCCTGGTCATCCCAGGCCCTCAGAGCCAGCCTCAGCCTTTCTAAGTTCCCCAGGAAGGCTCTGGGGAGCAGTAAGTCAGGGACCCCCCCGCCGTGGGAAGTGGGAGGGAGGGATGGCCCTGGAGGAGTCTGGGCGGGGTGGTGAGCGCTGTGTACCGCCTCTGCCTGTGGCCCACGCGGCAGCCCTCCCTGGGCTGCTGGAGCCTGCGGGGGGCGTGGTGGGAAGAGGAGAAGCCGCTCAGGCTGACAGCAGGTGACAGGATGACTTGAAGCTGAGCTGCGGCCGCTGCTACAACAAAGGAGGGGCGCGAGAGGGGCCGGCGCGGCCTGGCAACAGCTCTCCCAGCTGCTCTGGGCTTGAAGCTGAGCCACTTTGCTGGCTCCAGCACAGCGCGAACAGGTGGCAGCAAGATTGGCACAGCCAGGAAAATCCATCTTGCGGAGGCCAGCGCGTAGCAGAGCGGGAGAGGAGCAGCCAGACGGAGCGGGAGGGGCTGCGGGGGGGCCTCCGCTCCCCAGCATGCTGGGGGGGGGTGTCTCCTCAGCCCCTCCCCACACAGGGACTGCTGCCACCGTCGCACCTCCAAGCCAAGGCCCTTGAGGGCCCACGGAGGCCACGGGCTGCCCTGGCCCCCTCCCAGGAGGCATCGCGGGACACCTGACTTCCCCTTCCGCGCTGCTGCCCCTGCCTTTCCGGCCGGACTGCCAGCCTGGCCGCCTTGTCTCCGGTCTTCAGAGCACCTGGGGTGGAGGGAGGCAGCTGGGGCTCCCAGGTGGGCTCCCCACTCTGGGAGAGGCAGGTCCAGGTTTTTTGCCTGGCAACTCTATCAGGATGGAGGCCCCCACACATGCTAATGTGTCAGACGGTTCAGCTTGGAGCGGGACCATGTGGCTCTGCCAGAACCCTTTCAATTCTACCTCTCAGCGAGGTCCTGTTGCCACTTGGCAATTGCCAGGCTGTGCGTGGTGGTGCCACCTAAATACTCAGCTGATGCCCACATAAACCACATGGCTAGGCCTTCCCTGGTCCCCATTTGGTAGGTGTCTCTGGGCAAAGCACTGTTCCAGATGTGCAGACTGTGGTCGGAAAAGTGACAGGCAAGGTCTGGGCTTTAGGTGCTTACATGGTAGAGGGACAGGTCAAACAAATGAGCGAAAATGTTTTAGATAGAAGAAAGTGATGTCAAAAGTAACTGGGGAGGTGGCCTTCTAGATGGGGCAACCAGGGAAGATTTCTCTGGGGATTGCTTTTTTTTTTTCCTTTTTTCTTTTTGCGGTACTGGGGGTTGAACCCAGGGCCTCGCACGTGCATGCTCTGCAAGTGCTGGACCACTGAGCTGCACCCCCAGCCCATTCTTTACTTTTTTGAGACAGGGTCTCGCTAAGTTACGCAGACTGCCTCTGGTCTCGAACTTGCGATCCTCCTGCCTCCGTCTCCCCTGCCGCTGGGATTACAGGTGTGCGCCACCGCGCCCAGCTTCTGGGGACTGTCTTTAGGATGAGACCTGAATGAAGAGCCCACCACAGAAAGGGTTGGAAATGAGAATTCCAGGCATCAGGAACATCATGTGCAAAGGCCCCGAGGCACAGATGATCTGGGTTTGAGGGAGAGGAGGAAGAACAATGAGACGGGGAGCACTCAGGGTCTGGATCACGCAGGGCCTGAAGGCCACGTGGAAGTGACGAGTTTTGTTGTAAGTGAGCGATTCATCTGGTGGCTGGGGAGAAATACAGACTAGAGTGGGATGGGGGGCATCCAAAGACGAGGCAGGGGTGGCTGCTATTGGCTAAGCAAGACAGGGCATGCTGAGCTGGCCTGGAGGTCGGAGAGGAAAGTGGTGGAGGCAGCTGAGTCTGGGTGCGTTCTGGACGCCAGGCCTGTAGGGTCTGCTGTGGAGTTGGCTACAGGGAGAAAGAATTATAGACAGGCTCACATTTGAGCTGGGAGGTGGATACTTCCTGGGCTCGGGAGGACTAGAAACTCCGTGAAGTTAAGGAAGGGACAGAAAGGATATTTACTTTCCTTTTTCAAAAGTATGACCCAAAGGGGATCCCCGCACCCCTCAAGCCTCTCGGGCCCCCTCTCCTGGAGCAGGGTCCTTGCCGGAGAGGCCAGGTGTTCATCCCTACCCCCTATGGACACGTCCCCCCCAAGCCTCCGCTCTCCTGTGCATCCTGAGTAAGTTGTGTCCTTTCTCGAAGATGGACGGCACTTTACAAACTCCATATGCTCAGTTTTCTTTTATTATTTTAATTTCTAAATACTTGGGAAGGTTTCCAGCATTGGCTTCTGCTGTGATTCTGGTGCCAGCAAACACGCTTCACTCTCCCCCTCCTCCTCCCTCCTTCCTTCGTCCAAGCCACGAAGATTTCTTCCAACCTAGAGGGGAATTGGGATGCACGAGAGAGATTCAGCTGGTGAGTGGGTGCCCTGGGCCCCGATCAAAGATGCAGCTGGCCCAGAGGCAGTGCCAGGCAGTAGGGCCTGGGGCACAGGGCACAGAATGGAAGCTGCAGGGCTCCTCGTGTGGCTGGCCCACCAAGCCCCTCCCCCCAGCCTCCCCCTCCTGAGTTCCACAGTGTCTGACCTCTTCCACCTTCAGGTTAAATTCCCTAGTTCCCACTTCCTCCACTGGAACTGCCTTCTTTTCTATCTGTCAGACCCCTGCAGATCTTTGCTCCGTCCTGTGCCTGGAATGTTCTTCCCCCAAAACTTTATGAAGCTCCCTTTTTCTCATCGCAGTGTCACCTCTTCTGCAAAGCCCTCCCTGCATGTCTGATCTGAGTTGGTCCCTAGCCGGGACCTATGCATTTTTGTTTGCCGCTGCACCTCGGGTGACTGGAATAGTGCCTGGCGTGGAGTCTGTGTACTTGTGGAATGAATGAATGGGTTTCTGGGCTTCTTGCTCATCTCTTCCTGCCAACTCCTGTTTGTGGAAGGGAGATGAAGTGCTCTGAGTAAATCACAGTTAGATACAAAGAGGAACGGGACACCATTGACTGAGTGGTCGCATATGCCAAGACAATGCACGGGACCTCATTCAGCTTGTTACTCCCATTGTAGATGAAAGCAAACAAAAGCGCAAAAGAATAAAGGAAGCTGTTTCAGGCTCAGCTTGCGAGCAGGCAGGCATGGCGCTCGTTCCTGGCTTTGCAACCCACAGCCTGTAGATGAACCCTAGATAGATGACGAATTGTCAAGAAATTGCGATAATAACGTGCACTTAGCGCTAGGCATTGCTGACCGTAAGTCAATGCCACTTTGATGATTCAGAAGGTGATGATTTCAGAACCCTACGGGGAACCTTCACGCTGAGTCCTGATCTCTGGCATGGGACAGCACCTGTGCACAGCACGGGGTGAGGACAGAGCTGCATGACCCCTCGTCATAGCCCGCAGGCTGCTTTCCAGGCCACCATTCTTGTCTCTGCAGACAGTCCTTTGCTTTTTGTGTGGAAGAAAGGAGACGGGCGCCTTGATGTGCGGTTTCCTGTGGTGCATAATCTTGACCAGCGGGAGTCTCCCAAACCAGCCTCGCCCAGGAGGGAATGGCCACGCAGCAGGGTTCTTCAGAGCGATGCTTCTGTTTCTTCTACCTGAGGTGCCCCTCCTGGGTGGCCACGAAGCCTCCAGCGTCACCCACTCCATACTTTGGCACTGCAGGGCTTCCAGGAGCTGAGTCAGTGGCTCCTGAGGTGGTGCCCCGGCTGCACCTCCTTCAAACCACTGACCACCATTTGACACGCTAAATCTCATGTACTGTGACATCTCCACACCCCCCACTCTGCTCCCTCCTGCTGCCCCTGATGGACTGTACACTCTGCCAGGGCAGAGGTCTTGCTCGCCTGGTTCTCTGCTATTCCTAGACCCTGTGAAGTGGCTGGCACACAGCAGGCGATCTATGTTTGCACAATGAGTAATTCCCAAACTTCTATCATTCATATTCCACTGTCACATAGTATTTTTCTTTCCATCAACCCTCTTTGAAAAACTTAAAGAAAGCCGAGTGCGGTGGCACATGCCTGCAATCCCAGCAACTTGGGGGGCTGAGGCAGGAGGATCTCAAGCTCGATCCACAAACAGCCCCGTGTAATTCAGCGAGATCCTGTCTCAAAACTAAAAGAAGTAAAAAATGGGCTCGGAGTCTGGCTCCGCGGCAGAGCGCTTACAGAAGAATGCATGCATGAGGCCCTGGGTTCAACAACCTAGCACTACAAAAACAAAAAACAAAAAAACAAAAAGCACCCTAAAGAAAAAATGTAAAAGAGAGCTTTTTAATCACTGCTGTAAATGGAAAGCCAATAGCACTTGCCATAAATAGAAGACAACTGTTAAAATAAATGCCACAAAAACAAAACAGTTTGATGAAATTTGAGCAAGCGCCTGGTGCCTGCAGAAGGCAGTGAGGCTGAGGCCGGCTCTTTCCTTGCTAAACAAGGGGACTCAGCGAGTGCCAGAGAGGCGCTAAAGAAAGGGTTGCACCAAACCGAGATTTTGTCCTTGGTAGAAGGTTTTAGAGAGAATGGATTACCTTTCCCACCATGCACGTGAGAGAGCAAAGTGACTTAGGACTACTCCAGGCATCCCTGAAGATCATCCCCCTCCAGGGTCCTCACCCTGCACATGGGGACCTTTGGGTCTGGAAAAGTTGTTAGGGTTGCATGCGGAGGAACTGGGCAGAGGGACCCACAGACAATTGGCTTTCAGGAAACATTTGTGGGCTTGAATGAAATTGGTGGTTCATTGAACTCCAAATAGTCAACGTTTCTTCCTGTCTTCAGAAATAATAGAAAAAAAATCATCAACTCCCTCAGCTCTGGCTTTTTTCCCGAGGTTTTTGCAGCGCCAGGTGAGCGGTTGGGTATTCCTGCCTGCCACATCCTTTGGAAAAATTTTATCCTCCTGATTCCTGAACTCTCCTTCCTGGTCTCTTGCCAGATCTGTGGGGTCCTGTGCGTGACTTTTCTGGGCAGTGAACCAACAACTTAATGAAGTCTCAAAGGGATCTACGGCCTAAAAGAGGCTCACCGCTAGGGCCAGCCTACTTGCTCAAGGTTGAACAAAGAGCTGCCGGCCGGGTCCAGAAGACAAGTCAGGGTCCCACGCTCCTCCCCCCAGCGCATCTTGGTGGGACGTCAGCACCAGCGTTGTTCTTGTGTGCAAGATGCTCCATGTGTCTCATCTTGTGTGATTCACCCGTCTTCACGGGACCTAAGAAGCTGCTGTGTCCATTTTGCAGATGAGAGAACTTAAGGTCTCAAGAATCTGCAATTTGCTCAAGCTCACCAATGGCATAGTGGGCTCAGCCTTGGCTCCAGTTCCACACATTCCCTTCTTTGTGGACACCAAGCCATCGCTCCCTTAGAGCCACCCGGGGATGTGAGATCAGGAGGCAGTTTCTGAAATCTGCCGGGTCTACTACCTCAGCAGGAGAACATAGCCTCTAAAAGGGAGCTGGCTGTGCCTGGGAGGATGTCCACCGTGGGACTGACAGGTGCCCGGGTGCCTTGCAATTGGCATGGGCGTCTCGGCGGCTTAGCCTCGCAGGGCTGCAGGTTCCTCGTCTCAACAGGGGACCCACAGCCTTCACTTTGCAAGGCTGTTTCTGGGCGTCCCACTTAATCTCCCTGTGACACCACCACGTTCATGGCCAGGCCTTAGTTTTGGGTTTTGTGGACCACAAGGTCTTTCAGGCATCATCTGCCTGCACCCCCAGGAACCCACTTCTCCCCAACCTGGAGATGATGTCCCCACGCTGCACAGAGGAGGTGGATGAATTGTCCAGGGCCAGATGGCTTGGGAAGGGAAGCTCACGTTTGGGGAGTGGAGTGGACAGGCCAGGCGCTTTGCATATCTTATATTATCTCCCTCCATCCCCAAGACACCACCGGGCAGATGCCATCAACGTCCGCCTTCTGCAGAAATGAGATTCCGAGGCGTGATGTCACTTGGTCCAGGTGACAGGGTAGAGGTAAGACTGAGATTTGAACCCCAGGCCTGTCTAGGGGCAACCCAGATGGGCTGGGGGGAGGAGCTTGGGACCCTCAGTTGTCTTCTGGGTCCTGACAACAGCTCTTTGTCCAACCTTGAGCAAGTAGGTTGCCCCTAGCATCTGGAATGCCCTCCCTATATCTTGCCCATCCTAAGCCAGAAGCAAAGTCTAAGGCTATTTGACTGAGGTGCTCAGGACAGAGCAAGGCTGGCCTGACCATCACTTAATTTAGCTTTGCTCTTTGCAAGCTTGTCAAGGAGGTGCCAGGGGCCGTGGCCTGGTTGGAAACAGCCTGGCCAGGCCTCACTGCTTCTCCCTCCCACTCTGCCACCTCCGGGGCAGAGTTCAGCGGCCCTGCTACCCACGGGAGGACCCAGCCCCCATGCAGGCCCCAGCACGGGGTCGAGGGAGGCTTTCCACTCCGGTGCAAGAAGCCACTGCTGCCGCACACTGCTCCAAATGGCTCCAGAAGCCATAAAGCAGCTGAGGAAAAATGACGGCGGGCGAGGAAACGAGCCACGGAGGAAATTAACTCGCACCCAGGGAGCTCCGCGGCTTTCTGCTGACAGAGAGGGCCGGCTACCTCATAAAACTAAACACTTAAACTCTCCTCTTTACAATAATCATGGCGCCTGCCATGCCCCTGCCCTGGCCCTGGTCCCAACCCCGTGGCCCAGGCTGGCCCCTTCACAGGGCACCAAGGAGCCCCGCAGGTGGAGCTGGGGCTCAAAGGGCAGATGGGATGGGAGTGAAGTTTGGTGCCAGAGCTGGATCCCCTTGGCAGGGAGGGCTGGCCAGAGCAAGAGGGAGTTCGAGCCGGCTGGGGACTTGGGGACCTGCTGCTCCCACCTCCTCATTTGACAGATGAGAAACCTGGCGGCCCAGAGAGGGTTGGTGACTAAGTGAAGGTCACTCAGGCAGTTAAAGGCCACACCGGATTACAAGCAGCTCCCCTCCCCAGGACAGTGAGCGCTGCTTCTGCCAAGTCCTGTCCTGGTCACACACATTTGCCAAAGGATTGGCGTGAGCCAGGCTCTGTGAGGGCCCAGGCAAAGAGGCCAAGGCTGAGCCTGGGCCTCCTTGAGAAGGCGCTCCTGGGGTCAGAACTGCACCTGGCCCCTTCAGGCTGTGGCCGCTCCCCAGAGCAAGGCCACCCTCAGTGTGGAGCCTCTACAACCCCCACCCTCAAGGAGCCATTTTGGGAGACTTTGGAGCCCAGGCCTTGAGGCTCCAACGGGAAGGGGAGGGTCCTCCTCACCCCTGGCCATTGGGCCCACCGCCGGCCAACACCCACCCATCTGCGGCTGCGCAGCAGTGGCGGGCTCGCCCTGGCGGAGGGTCTCCCGCTGCTGGCCAGGTTGGGACTGTGCCTCTGGGCGGCAAACTGCCCTGTGGGCTTCGATCCCATCCTGTGTCCACCTCTGGCTGCCTCCAGGCCTGCCCTGGCTCTGCTGGGGAGGATGGTGGCCACCCGTGACCCCAGATCTGCTCCCTAGGCCCAGGACCCCAGCCCTGCCCACCGTGTCCCCGCTCTTCACTCCCAGTCCTCCCCTAGCCTGCTTTCCTGGCCCTTTCGGCTTCCACGTGCGGCTTTTGTACCTCAAACCCTCCCACCACACACGTCGTGCCCACTCCCCCAGGCAGGGACACCTGCTGTTTTTTTCCTGCAGGCCTCATCCCTCTCCGTAGGACCACCCCCACCCTTGCTCAGTCCCTGAGATTTGGAAGGAGCCCATCACCAGGGGACGGGGCGTGGCACAAACCCCAGGCCTGGCCAATCGGCATGGAGCCCATCACCGTGGTTACAGGAGCAGTTTGAAACCGTACAGGGAACCCAAAGTCCAATCGAAGTGAATCCTGGGATTGTAGGAAGAGGGCCCTATCTCTGATGGAACTGCTGGCCTGGAGGTGTAACCGCCTCGCTGCTGAGGATTTGAGAATAATGCCAAAGCTGGCGAGGGCAGACCTGAGGTGGGGACTTACTGCTTCCTGATAACCTCTGAGCACCTGGATCCAGCCATACCTGAAGTTACATGGGCCAGGAAATAATAATAATTATCATTATTGTGATTATAATGATTATTATTTCACTATTACTATTATTTTCCAGCCAGTCTGAGTTTGGTTTCTGTCTTTTGCAACCCTTATAGTAAGACCTCTTTTTCAGGGACCCAGCTAGCAGTGCAATGGCCTCTCCCCAGGTCCTTCCCCTGAGGAGCCCTGGAATCTGCCTGGACTGTTATTTTAATCCCTCTACGAACCGTAGGCCCACAGCTGTACTATTGGGACACCCAATCCTGTCAGATCTCAGAAGCTAAGCAGGGTCGGGCCTGGTTAGTACTTGGATGGGAGACCACCTGGGAACACCAGGTGCTGTAGGCTTGGGAGAAGGACCCGGCAACCCACTCCCAAAAATCAATCAGCCATCGAAAACCCATGAATAGCAGAGAAGCACTGACAATGGTGTTTCTCCTGTTGTACTTTCTGCTGAGTGTGAAGACTGCGCTACCTGTCACTCTGGGGACAGTGGCACGGAGCACGCGGGTCCAGGCATCTGAAGGAGCATATGACTCTCCCCCGAGGCCCTGGCTCCCACAAAGGCGAGTAGGAATGAGGCCACATACCCGGGTCAGTGGCTTCAGTTCTCAGCGGCAACTGTTTGCAGCCACGTTCTCGTATTCAAGACACAGTGGGGTATCAGACATGAAAGAGAAAACACAGTGAGCGGACGGTGGCCCCCGCTCTCCAGGCCGCCCGGCATCCGCCCCTCCTCACGCTGCTCTGCCTTTCAAACCATCCTCTCAGGAAGGAGGGACGGGGGCAGGCGCTGGGCTGAGGCCTGGCCACCCAGAGTGTGCCAGCTCAGACACTACCATGTCTGGGCGGACACATGACCCTGGCTAGGCCAAGAGGACTCCATTCTGGGACATTTGTCACATCTGTGAGAGACAAGGTCTTTTCCTCTGGGGGTTGCTTGGCCTGCAGAATATAAATCTGGAGCTGCCAGGGAGCCCTGTGGAGAAAGAGGTCGGCAAGGAATGAAGCCAATGCAGAGAAACAGACCAGGGCCAGGGAAGGAAGGAGAGGCCTGAGGACAGCGCTGTTACACCTGGATCCAGCCATACCTGATGCTGAAGCTCAGGCCTTTGCACCTCCCAGTTCCCTTGTTTTCTTGAGCCAATCTGAGTTGGGTTCCTGACTCTTGCAAACCGAAAAGTACTGACTGGCAAATATAGAAAGGCATCTCAAATTCATTGTTTTAAGAAAATAACAATCACAATGTTTTATAAGAGAGTGAAGTAAAAAATACGAGTATAACAGTAAGCGGGGCTGGGATTTGGCTCAGTGGGTAGAGCGCTGCGCTGTAGTCTCTGAGGTCCCGAGTTCAATTCCCAGCACCGCAAAAATGGGAGAAGGACCTGGCAATCCACTCCCAAGGCAATCCCGAAATAGTAAGCCATCGAAAACCCTATGAGGGTCGCTATGAGTCGGGTACCGACTCGATGGCACCTAACAACAACAACAACATAACAGTAAGCAAGACCAAAACAAAAAGAGGATTTAATAGAGACTGGCTTCTCTGTGTGAACCAGACTCCAAGAAGCTGGGGTGAATTGTTTTGTTGTTAGGTGCCGTCGAGTCGGTATCCCACTCATAGTGACCCACATAGGGTTTTCAATGGCTATTTCGGGATTGCCTTGGGAGTGGATTGCCAGGTCCTTCTCCCATTTTTGCGGTGCTGGGAATTGAACTCGGGACCTCAGAGACTGCAGCGCAGCGCTCTACCAACTGAGCTAAATCCCAGCTCCAAAACATTGTCTCTGGTTGTTGTTGTTGTTAGGTGCCATCTAGTTGTGTCCAACTCATAGCGACCCTCATAGGGTTTTCAATGGCTATTTCGGGATTGCCTTGGGAGTGGATTGCCACATCCTTCTCCCATTTGCCTTGGGAGTAGATTGCCACATCCTTCTCCCATTTTTGCCGTGCTGGGAGTCGAACTCGGGACCTCAGAGACTGCAGAGCAGTGCTCTACCAAATGAGCTAAATCCCACCCTGGGGTAAATAGAATGGTGCTTTTATCTTGTTCTTTTGGTATACACTATACCTCTAAAGCGATGGGATGGCTTTCCCAGCCACGCTAGGCTCTGCTCAACTTGGCTGACTGACTAGGTTTTTGCTCCCTTCTCTGTCACAGGGGAAAACGGGAGGCACTTTCAGTTATTGGAAGCCAGGAGGTTTGCTAACCATTGCACCTCCACGAGCGGGCAGGAGACAGTGGGGAATCCAGGCAGGGCGGAGGCTGTGCCTCTGGCTTCCTAGGCCTGTTTTCCTGCTCCCGAGGTCTCCAGGGAGAGCTGAACAAGCTGCATCCTGCGCAGCTCCAGGGGCTCCATCCTAACCCCCGATGGGGCACCCCTCCAGAGCACCCAGCATGGCAGCCCTGCCTGCTTCCAGCCCGCTCCCCAACGCCAGGCTGGCGAGGAATTCTAGCTGGATGGCACATCACCCAAGAAGAGAATTACGTCAGGGCCAAAGTCAATACACTGATTCTAGAGTTCCATTGACCTCCATGGGGCTGGGATTTAGCTCAGTTGGTAGAGCGCCACTCTGCAGTCTCTGAGGTGCCGAGTTCGATTCCCAGCACCGCAAAAATGGGAGAAGGATGTGGCAACCCACTCCCAAGGCAATCCCGAAACAATCAGCCATTGAAAACCCTATGAGGGTCGCTATGAGTTGGACACAACTCGACAGCACCTAACAACATTGACCTCCATTTCCCCATTTTGTAAGAAGGAAACGAGACACTGATGGCTTTGAAAATATCTCCAAAGGAAGTTGCCAAAGATCCTTGACCCTTGAAGTTTGCCTCTCCACCCTCCCCATGATGCATCATTTAGACTATGTGTCACGCCCCTCTTGGGAGACCCAGGGCCAGTTGACGTGGCTCTGTAGTTCCTGCCAGGAATCCAGATGCGTCTGGGCTGCGCGCTCCCCATACCGCACTCCGTCTTACTGTTCCAGGCACCCTGGCAGTTTCTGCTCCCTAGGCACATCGGATGCCACTTTGTCCCCTAGAGCACCCCCAGGGGCCAACAGTCACCATGTTCATGCTCCTCACGCGTGCCAGCCACCTCACTCTGCACGTCAACCTGCGAGGTAACCCCTGCCCGTCCCAGAGACAGGCAAACAAGCTCCCGTGGAGGTCAGGCCACTCACCCAAGGTCATTACTAAGCGGGAAGGAGGAGAAGAATCTAAAGTTCCTGGGTCTCCTTCCAAGTCCAGACCCCTTTTTCGGTTTCAGGATCCCTGCCTCCCTTCCTTCTTGTGGTGACCCTGCAAATGCTACATCAGGGGCTCTCCTTCCTGAGGTGTCCCTTGCCTCCCTCTGGAAGTCACTTGGCATCTTCCTCTTAATGATCCCATCCTGTGAAACAGACTGGTTTCCTGCAGGAGGCAGAAGGCCGCTCAGCTGGGACTTCGAGAGAGTTTAATGAGGTGCCCTTTCACAGAGGCGCAGGCTGGGGTAGGAGGGAAGCGCCAGGGACGAGCCACAAAGAATGCCATTACTGTCCTGCTTGGAAGGGGAAGAGGAGGCAGCAGTGTGGGCAGAGCTGCAGGAGCGAGACCCCTCGGAAGACACAGCGACTGTCAGAACTACCACCCAGCCAGGGAAGGAACAAGAGAAGAAATGCCCTGGGCTCTTTATCTACCCACCCTCCACTTTCGCAGGGATACCAGCCTCTGGCTGGACCCCCAACATAACTGGAGTCCCAGGGAGCTGGGGTGTTTCAGGGTTGGCCTGCTGGGCTCAGAGCAAGGGAGAGAAGAGCGAGAGAATGGGGGAAGGAGTAAAGGTGCTGTATTGGCATCTGACTGTTGCTGTAACAAACTGCCACAAAGTCGGTGGCTTAAAAAACCCACATTTACAGTTACAGTACCCCCTTCACCAGTTTCAGATACTCACAGTAATCGTGTCCAAAACTATTAAATGAGAAGTTGCAAAATTAAACAACTCATACATTTTAAACTGTGTGCTGTTCCGAGTAGCACGATGGAATCCTACACTGTCACACTCCATCCCACCTGAGATACGAACCTTCTGTTTGTTCAGCGTATCCACCCTGCATACACTACCCACCCGTTAGTCACCTAATAGTCATCTTGGTTATCAACTCACAGTATCACAGTACTTGTGTTCAGGTAACCTTACTTTACTTCACAATGACCCCAAAGTGCAAAAGGAGTGATGTGACGGAGGCACCGGTGCATGAAACACGGAAAGACCGAGTGACGTGGGGATGACGTGGAAATGCTACAGAACATACGTTGTTGTTGTTGTTGTTGTTGTTGTTGTTGTTAGGTGCCATCAAGTCAGGCCTGACTCATAGCAACCCTGTGTTCAACAGAAGGAAACACTTCCCGACACTGTGCCATGCCCGGCACTATGTCAGTACTTCTCTGCTAGTCTTAGGGTTTCCACTGGCTTGATTGTTTTGGGAGAGGGCTGCCGGGTCCTTCTCCCAAGCCTACAGCACCCAGTATTCCCAGGCAGTCTCCCTTCCAAGGACTAACCAGGCCTGACTCTGCTTAGCTTCTGAGATCAGACGGGATCAGGCCCCAGGGTGACATGGCTATAGACATGTTGTTGTTAGGTGTCATCAAGTTGGTATCTGACTCATAGCAACCTTACATACAACAGGCGAACACTATTGTCAGTGCTTCTCTGCTGTTCATAGGGTTTTCAATGGAGGATTGTTTTTTGGGAGTGGTTTGCCAGGTCCTTCTCCCAAGCCTACCGTATCTGTATCTGGTGTTCCCAGGCCTTTTCCCATCCAAGTACTAATCAGGCCCAACCCTACTTAGCTTCCGAGATCTGACAGGATCGGATGCTGCAGGGCTACAGCTGCAGGCAGGCTATAGACATAGGACAGAGTATATACACAGGGCTCAGCACTATCTGTGGTTGCAGGCATCCCTGGTGGGTCTGGGAACATACTCTACTGATAAGAGGAGACCACAGTGTGATCTGACAGTTCCGGAGGCCAGAAGTCCAACTGGGCTGAGATGAAGGTGTGAGCAGGGTTGAGCATCTTCCTGGAGGTGTGCGGGGCGGATCCGTCCCCCAGCTTTTTCCAACGTCGGGAGGCTGCCCGTTCTCCTTGACTCCTATCCACCCTCCACCTCACTGTGCCAGCAGCGGGCTGCTGGCTCTCATGATCCTGCCTCTGGTTCTCCTCTGGTCTCCCTCCCTCATCCCCATTTGAGGTCCCGTGATTACATCAGGCGCCCACACAATGCAGGAGGGGTTCCTTAGGTTGAAGTCAGCTGGTTAGCAGCCTCAACTCGCTCTGCAATCTTAATGCCTGCTCACTATGTGCCCGAACGCATTCACAGGTGCCTAGGATTAGGATGTAGACATCTTTGGGGCACAGGGCGCCCCAGGACAAGTGCCAAACAGCAAACAGCAAACCTGCCTTATGTGCTGGTTACTGGGGTTGTGGCTTCTTCCCCCTAGGTGGAGGCTGTCTGAGGGCAGGCACTGTTTGGGCCCTGGGGTTGTGTGACGCTCCACCCCAAGACCCAGCGGCTAAAGGAACGATCGGCTCTCACCACGTGGGCATCCGCGGAGTGCAGCCGCCCTGGGCCGGGCTCGGAGGATCTCCATGGGCTGCCCGCATGGCCTGGCTTCATGAGTCTCATCTTCCAGGGACCAGCAGGGTGGGATCTTCCCAGGAAGCCCCAAAGGTGCAGGAAAGCACGTGGTTCCTCCAGAGGCAGGCTTTGAAGCGTCACTTCCGCCCACCTACCATTGGCCACAGGGAGCCCAAAGCCAAGGCTCCACCCCTCCGTGAGGCCGTGGCCAGGCTGCTGAAGCTAGCACGGGAGTTCCATTCGCTCCACTCCAGGGGCCACGTCTTGATCACATTTGTTTTCCCTGTTGTCCTGGAGCCTCGCTTCCTCCCGAGCCGGCTCTGTGTGAAAATATATCAAGTGAACGTAGGAACAAGGGACGGGGTTCCCACCAGTAGGAAGTACCCTGAGGGCTCGGTGGGTCCTGTGCGGTGGAGATGGCTCCACGCTCTCACCCTGCACTTGGGGACGGCCACTGCAGAGCAGAAACTCAGGGATGGTGCCGCTCCTCCTTCGTGGGTAAATGCTTGCAGGTCCGACAGGGCTGGGTGCAGGGAGCTCGCCACCCTTCCAGGGGCCGCTGGAGGGCTGGCAGTGCCTGAAGGGCACAGCTCCTACCGAGCAGGGACCTCTCCACTACAGCCCCTTCCAGTTCCTTCCTCTCCTCCCCACTCCCTCCTGGCCAGAGCACCTGTCTATGGGGTGGCTCTGTGGCTGGGCCCACATTGCTCAAGGCTGGCTGTGAGGCCAGAGTGAGTTGCCCTGGACTGTTGGCAAGAGGCCTCTGGTCTCCTGGGGATGCAGAGTTCAACAGACAGGAAGGAGCTGGATGCTTCAGTAAGGTCTGTACCAAAGAGTACAGGAGGAGCAAATACAGGAGGGCTGCAGGGAGGAAGCGGCATTGGAGCAGGGGCATGGCAGACATGTAGAGATGGGGCCTCCCAGGGGTCAGCATAGATAGTGTTGAGCACACAGTCCGTGTGACTGTGGGCCGTTTAGGAACTGCAGAAGCGCAGGGCTACTGGAGAGGGGCGGCTGTGAGCACCTGCAGAGGGGGAAGAAGTGAGAGCGGGCGGTAGGTGAGGAAGGAGGGAGCTTCTGGGGTCTGGCTTTGTCCTCTAAGGCAGGTCTGGCAAAGCTTTTCCACAAAGGACAGAAGAGTCAATGGCTCAGGCTTTGTACTGCGCGGCTCCTGGCACCTTCTCACCTCTGCATCCTCGGGTGAAAGCAACATGGAAGTGAGCCCGGCTGTCCCAGTAAAACTTTGCTTTCAACATCGGGTAGGGGCCAGGTCTGGGCCAGAGTTTATTGATCCCTGCCAGAAGCCCAGAATCATGAATGAGCAGCCTTGAGGTCACATTTGTCCCCTGGATTTTTGTTTTGTTTGTATTTTTAAGCTAACATTAGCTAACATTTTCACGTAAAAATCTAGATTCCCAGGTTTGTTATTTCAAGAGTTGGAAGCCCTGGCTATGCCAGGTTTCTGATCCCTTGCGGCAGTAACCAACTAGAGTCCACTTCCCTCAGGGCGCAGGCTCTCCCATCTGCCAGCGGCCCTGCCAATCCATGCTGCCTGAGTGGAGTCCCATCCGCCCACTGTGAGAATGGCTTTGGTTTGGTTTGGTTTCTGGCGTTCTGAGATAGGGTCTCATTGGGAGGCTCGGGCTGGGCTGGAACCCCGTGTGTAGCCCAGGCTGCCCTTGAACTCACATCGATCCTCCTGCTTCTGTTTCTGGAGTGCTGGGATTACAGCTGTGCCACCACACCCAGCTGGGCACTGATGTTTTCTTTGGTGCACCTCCCCCTACTGTACGACTTGTTGTTGTTGTTGTTGTTGTTGTTGTTGTTGTTGGGTGGCATCAAGTCGTGTCCGACTCATAGCGACCCTTATAGGGTTTTCAATGGCAGATTGTTTTGCGATTGCCTTGGGAGTTGGTTGCCACATCCTTCTCCTGTTTTTTTTTTGTTGTTGTTGTTGTTGTTGTGCTGGGGATCGAACTCAGGACCTCAGAGACTGCAGAGCAGTGCTCTACCAACTGGGCTAAATCCCAGCCCACTTGTACGATTTAAACAACAGAAATCCAGAGTCTCTCCATTCTGAATGCTAGAAGTTCAAGGTCAAGGTGCCAGCTGGGCCGTTCCTACTGAGGGCGGTGAGGGACAGCCTGGTCCAGGCCTCCTTGTAGATGAAGGCACTTCGCATCTTCACATTTTCTGTCCTCTGTGTGCGTGTCTGTGTCTGAATTTCCCCATTTTATGAAGACATCAATCATATTGGATTGAGGCCTGCCCTAATGACTTCACTTTAACTTGATTATCTCTGTAAAGACCCTGTCTCCAGATCAGGTCACATTCTGAGGGCCTGGGGGATTAGAGCTCCAACCTATCCTTTTTGGGGAAACACAGTTCCACTCCACCCACCCGGCCCCTGCACCGCCTTCTATTGCCTGCCTGGCCCCTGCTGTTAGCCGTTTGGATGCGGCTCCTGGCATGATTGGATCTGGCTGGGAGGAAGGTCCTGCAAGGCACAGCGCAGGATGTCTTTGGAGGAGCCGGGCCATGAGGAAGCCCCGGCCCAGGCCTGGGGTGGTGACCTGGAGGGGCAGCGGCAGAGCTGGAATGGGAACGTGTGGGGTTGCTGAGCCTGGGAGGCCAGGAGAGGGAGGCTGAGGCCCAGGTTCCAGGCCTGGGCAAAGAAGGTGGGGGGCTGTGATTTGCTTAAGGAGGGAGCAGATTTTAGCAAAGGTTTTGAGCAGGGTGAAAACAGCACACTGAGGTTGGAAGAAAAGGCAGAACTGGGCTCATGGAGTTTCTCCAGGAGAGACCTAGGTCCAGGCTGACAGGAAGGAAAGGAGGGGACAGTCACTGGCAAGGGGACTGGGGGAGCTACCGAGGAGGGGGAGGGCTGGCTGGATTGTCTCAGAGCCTTGTGGTCTGGGATAAGTTTTACCCTTCTCTGTAGTAATAGCCTTTGCAGTTCCTCTCCTGGGAAGCTAAGGGTTCCTCTTGAGCTTTAACTTTGGGTTCAGCCACAAAACAGGAGCCAGCAACCCCCCTGGTCCCAGGAAGCTGAGAAGTATATAGGGCAGAGCAAAGCCCAACTGACCTCCCCATGCAACCCAGGCTGGGTCAGCCACATGCAGACAACCTGCATATGCCTGAGCCAAAAAATTTGTATGGCTCTGTTTGTTACGCAGCCACAGCTGACTGATAACCAGGTAAGCTGCACCATGTTACAGACAAGGAAGCTAAGACCTCAGGAGGTTAGAGACTTTCTCAGTAGCACATACATAATAAATATCAAAAATCCAGGTTTCCCAATTCCTAGTCCATGATTCTTTCTTTCTCCTCTATGACAGCAACTGTCACCTAGCTTCTGGTTTGTTTATTCATTCAACAAATGTGTTACTAGAGATATATGGATGGTTTAGTTTTTTTCTTAGCCATCAAAGAGCTCTGTGTGGTGGTGGTGGTGGTGGTATGGGGGACATCTTAAACAGACCATGATACATGTGGTGTGCCAAGAGAGATGCCCTCAGTCATCCAGACAAGGCACCTAAGTCAGTTAGGGAGAATCAGGGAGGCCTTCCTGGAGGAAGGGGGGGGAATTGAACTGCATCATAAAAAGTGAGAAGGAATCAACCAGGCAAAACTGAGGAGGGAAGGAGTTGGCTCGAGTGTGGGCTGGAGTTGAAGCACAGTCTGGGGCTTGTGGGGAGGAGTCACAGGTTGTGGGGAGCAACTACACATAAACATCAAAGTCTTTTGAGCTCTTCAAGTGATTAGGGTGACTCAAGGAGTGGCAAGAGGTGGGGCTGGACAGGCAGGTAGGTCCTTTACCTCACAGAAGGAGTTCAGCCCCGTCACCAGTAGAGGATTGGTGGCCATTGCCAGTGTGTCCTTGGACAAGTCAGCACATTCTCTGGGCCTTCATTTCTCCATCCCTGTCCCCTCCCTTCTTCCCTCTCTCTCTTCCTTCCTTCCCTTCCTTTTTTCCTCCCCTCCTTCCATCTTTCCTCTCTGTCTCTTTTTTCTCCCTGCATGTGTGTGTTTTGTTGTTGTTGTTAGGTGCCATCGAGTCAGTATCTGACTCATAGCGACCCTCACAAGGTTTTCAATAGCTGACTGTTTTCAGGATTGTCTTGGGTGTGGATTGCCAGGCCCTTCTCCCATTTTTGCGGTGCTGGGAAACGAACTCGGCACCTCAAAGACTGCAGCGCAGCGCTCTACCAACTGAGCCAAATCCCAGCCTGTGTGTGTTTTAGGTTTTGTTATTTTGTGGTGCTGGGGATGGAGCCCAGGGCCTGTGCCTGGCAGGTGAGCACCCACCCCTTAGCGGCACCTGCAGCCCTTGTTTGTCCGGCTCTAAAGCTGGGACTGGACAGCTGCCCTTTGGGGGCCTCTCAAGCCTAAAGCCACTGTGGGGGCTGATCGAGGAGTGCACATGGTTGAGATCTGCCTGGCAGTGGCTCCAGGCCCCTCTGCCAGAGAGAAGGATTCAGGCAGCACCTCCGGAAGCTGCCCCCCCGCCGCAGAGGAGGAGCAGGCTCCTTTCCTCTAGCCGAAGGCTGGTCTGGGAGCACAAAGAATAAGAACAAATGGAGCGTTTGACATGAACTGCAGGACCATCCAGATGGCAATGGTTTTCAGTCTCCCTTCCTCTCCTTTGCACAGAGACCCAGAGCCCAGAGTCTGGCATCAGTCACTCACCTGAGATGCCTATGGGGAGCCTTTCAAAGGGCCATCCAGCCTCAAAGAGCCCCATCTTCAAGCCCTGCCTCAGAGCCTCCGACACAGACCACCGGAGCGACAGCAGAGACCCAAAGCAAGAACCCCCATTCAGCAGAGGAAGGTGATCTGGCGAGGCTGGCAAGAAAATTTCAGGTAATTGATGTTATTTTCCCATTGACTGTGTTCTGCTAGAAAAGATTTTGGTTACAGGGTGTAATCAAATCACACTTAAGAATTCTACTGAAAGATTACTTTTATAATGAGGGAAAAAACTGTACTTTCAGAAAGGAATCTGTGGCATAAACCCCTTAGAGGGCAATTTTGCAATGCCTTTAAAAATGTGAACTGCACATGCTCTGTGAGGCAGCAATCCCACTTGGGGGAATTTGTCTCACAGTATTTTTGTACTCACACATGGATGCATGGGTAAAGATGCCCTCTGGACTGTTGTCTAGGGTAGTAAAAGGTTGGAAACAACCTCAGAATCCTCAGGAAGGGATGGAATAGACTCATTAACAGAACATGCTCAGGATGGAATACTATACAAGTATAAAAAGACCACAACTAATGTCTACGAGAAGAATTTTCAAGGAACATGTTAAACGAAAAAAACAAAAGGAAGAACATCAGGCATAGGATGTGGCAGGTGTACAGAAAATGAGGAGGATGAATACAGAGAGGTGGGCAGGAACGCTGTATGACTTTCCCATTGCTGCCATAACACATACTGGGAGGCTTAAGACAATAGAGGTTGTTGTTGTTGTTAGGTGCCATCGAGTCAGTATCCGACTCATAGTGACCTTCATAGGGTTTTCAATGGCTGACTGTTTCGGGATTGCCGTGGGAGTGGATTGCCAGGTCCTTCTCCCATTTTTGCGGTGCTGGGAATTGAACTCGGGACCTCAGAGACTGCAGTGCAGCGCTCTACCAACTGAGCTAATAGAAGTTTGTTCATAGTCTGGAGGCCAGAAGTCTAAAAATCAATGCATCAACAGGGACACATGCTCTTTGGAACCCCAAGGGCAGTATGATGGTTAATGTTATATGTCAACTTGACTGGGCCACAGGGTACCCAGATATTTGGCCAAACATTGTTCTGGGTGTTCTTGGGGGATGTTTGGGGATTAGGTCTAACATTTGAACTGGTAGACTGTGTCAAGCAGATGGCCCTCCCTAGTGTGGGTGGGCCCCACTTGATAAGTGGAAAGCTTAAGTGGAACAAAAATGCTGACCCTCTGTCAAGTAAGGGAAGATTCTTCTTGCCTCACAGCTTTGAACTGGAACGTTGGCTTTTTTTTTTTTCCTTCCTGCCTTCAGGCTGAAATTGAAACCTCAGCTCTTCCTGGATGCTGAGCCTGTGGGCCTTTGGACAAGAACTAAATAAATCATTAGCTCTCCTGGATCTTCAACCTGCATGCTTACCCTGCAAATCTTGAGATAATCTCATGAACCAAGGTGTCCGTGTGTGTTTGCGCGCGCGTGCATGCATGTACATGTGTATGCATGCTCTGGAGAATTCTTTTTTTTTTCTTTTATTCTTCTTTTTTCCTCTGGAGAATTCTTACTAATAGATAATTTGTTCATTGCCTCTTCCAGCTTCTGGTGGCTGCCAGCATTCCTTGACTTGTGGCCATACCACTCCAATCGCAGCTTCCCATCACTCTAACAAAATACCTGAGGTACTCATCTTATAAAGAAAGAAGGTTTATTTTGGCTCACTGTCCAGAATCAATTGGCCCCTTTGCTTTGGGCCTGTGGTAAGACAGTGCATAGCACTGGAAGTGGGGGGTGGAGCAAAATCACTTATCTCATGGCCAGGAAGCAAAACAGAGGAAGTAGAAGGGGTCAGGGTCTCACTTCAAAGGCATTCCCTCCAGTCACCTAAAAGACTTCCCAATTAGGCCCCGCCTCGTAAAGGTTCCACCATCTCCCACTAGTGCCACCTGGAGACCAAGCTTTTAACACATGGCCAAACTACAGTGAGCTTCTGTGCATTGCCCCCTTTTCTTCATGCTGTGTCTGTTTTATAGGGACACTATGATACTTTGGGAGAAGGACCTGGCAACCCACTCCCAAAAATCAATCCACGATTGAAAACCCTATGAACAGCAGAGAAGCACTGACAATAGTGTTTTGACTATTGTATGTAGGGTCACTATAAATCAGATACCTACTCGACGGCACCTAACAACAATAACAACATGATAGTTTGGATCTGACATGTCCCCTAAAGGGCACCTATTAAGGGCTTAGTCACCAGCCTGTGGCACTATTGGGAGGAGAAGGAACCTTTAGGGGTGGGGCCAATGTGGCGGAAGCATGTCATTGTGGGCGTGCCCTTGAGGAGTGTTGGGACCCTCACCCCTTCCTTTTGTTCTCTTTTTGCTTCCTGGCTGCTGAGAGGTGAACCGCCTCTGCTACATGTTCCCGCCACAGGCTGCCCTGCCTCATCTCGGTCCTGAAAGCAATGGAGCCAGCCAAGCTTGGATTGAGACCTCTGAAACCATGGGACTTAAAGTTGATTTTGTCAGGGATTTTGCCCTGGTGATGGAAAGCTCACTAACACGGGCACTGTCACTGGATTTAGGGCCCACCCAGACAACCCCAGGCTGGGATTTAGCTCAGTTGGTAGAGCGCTGCTCTACAGTCTCTGAGGTCCCGAATTCGGTTCCCAGCACTGCAAAATGGGAGAAGGACGTGGCAATCCACTCCCAAGGCAATCCCAAAACAGTCAGCCATTGAAAACCCTATGAGGGTCGCTATGAGTTGGACTCGACTCGAAGGCATCTAACAACAACAACAACAACAACAACAACAACAGACAACCCCGGATAATTTCCTCATCTCGAGATCCTCACTGAATTACATCTGAAAGCCTGGCATGGTGGCACATGCCTGTAATCCCAGTGACTCAGGAGACTGAGGCAGGGGGACTGCAAGTTGGAAGCCAGAGGCAGCCTGCATAACTTAGTGAGACCCTGCCTCAAAATAGAAAGTAAAAAATGGGCTGAAGGTGCGGCTCAGTGGTAGAGCACTTGCAAAACATGGGTGAGGCCCTGGGCTCAAACCCCTAGTAACATACACACACACACACACACACACACACACACACACAATTACATCTGCAAAGATTCTTTTTTTCAAACAAGGTCACATTCGCAGCACCAGGGATCAAGACATGGGGTTTTCTCTTAGGGGGTCACCATTGGATCCACTTCAGATTCCAGCTTCATGAGTGTGTGAAGGCCTCTGGGAAGAGAAATCTAGAGATCCAGGGGTCTGGATGAGCAGAGATCTTGTTATTCATGATAATCCTTTCCATAAGGTTTGACTTCTTTCCCCTAAACATGCATTAGCTGTTTTTTCAAACCTCAAACAATAAATAACGCAGCTATCCAACTTTTCAAGCACCTACATAGGTTCTTTGCACACTAGACCTACCCACTGCCCTTCTGCCAAGGCCTGACCAGAGTGTCTGGCACCCCTGGGCACAGATTGGACCCATAGATGTCAGAAGTAACATGCATATGGGTTCTCAACCCCAGATTCAAATGAAAGAATGGTAACTTTCTCCTTCACTAAGAATACAACTCGGGCTCTTCCTAATACTGAGGTATACTCGGAGCAGGGATACACGCTTAAATTCCTGATCATGCAAACATGGTTTCTGGTGTTATCTGTGCAGTGGAAATAGTCCCCCGTGCAGAAATGACAGCCCATCCAGCAGAGGCCAAAGTCGTCCTCAAGGCCCCTGGGGGGCCATGGTGGCTCAGATGGACTCTTCAAAGGCAGACACCTTTGCTTGCATATTAAACTTCCAGGAGTTTCCTCCACTTCCTTAAGAAGTGGTCTTCCTTCCATCTTTTCTCTCTCTTCATCTGTTTCATTTGCCTACTTTTGAGAAAGAGGGGCATGGAGAAATATACTCATTTCTTTTTAAATGCCCTTAAAGAAAATCAGTGGGCAAGCCTGAGGATAACTGGTGATTGACACTTGGCCTCAGAATGGGGAGACCTTGGGCTGGGGTAGGGATGGTAACAAAGAAGATAGCACTTCTGTCAAAGGGACCGTCACTCCTCAGCCCCCAGCCCTGCGTGGCCCCTCTGGGATGTGGGCCTGGGGGAGGGGGCAGGCCTTCTGGCTTTTCAGGAGAAGCTGATCAACCAAAACTGCACATAAAGTCTCCCAATAACTTAATGTAGGAAACTGATTTTAAATTTTTTAACTGCTGCGTTCGGCAAATAAAACCCCCTCATGTCAGGTTGAGCCTGCGGCCATCTTTACAGAACCATCCAAATGTGTTCGCATTTTAAATTCCTGGCCGGCCCCAAGCTGTGTCCTCACTTCCGTTTTTATGTCCAAGCACGTCCTTATTTATTTGATTTATTTTTTAATTTTTATTTTTCATCTTTCTCAATTCTTAAACAATAGTTTCATGGGGGGCAGGAGGAAGCAACGACAAGACAGGCTCCCAAGATGGGGACTCAGAGCCCAGCGAGTCAGGGGCGGACCCGGGGCCCCTGCTCGCCTGGCAGAGGAAGAGGCCTGTCCGGCTGGGCTGGAAGGGGCAGTGGCTGCTTCCTGGCTGGTCGCCTGGTTGTTTTGGACACTTGCTTCTGCCGACTGTTCTGTTCTCAACCTAATGATGCCATTTTTAGTGACTCATTAGGATATTCATTAAGAGTTGTTAGCACATCCAAACAATGTTGGTGAGGGCCGGGGAGGCTGGCTTCCTGGACATTAGCAGTTGTCTCAATTTCCTTGGCAGCGAGAAAGGGACAAAATGACAGCAAGTGGAGTTCCAAACGCGGTCAGCTCAGAGGGTGCTGTTTCTCCAACGTGCGTCCAGTGAGCCCCCACTGTGTGTGTGGGGGGGCACACAATGCCTGTCTCTGGTCCCAGAATGAGATACCAAGCCATCACCTCCCGCCCTCTCCCTGGCTCATGCACTCAGCTCCACCGACCTTTCTGCACCTCAGACCTGCTCGCTTGGCTCTGCCTCAGGATCTTCTCCCTTGCTGGGCCTCCAGTTTGGCAAGCTCTTCCCAGACCTCAGCCTGAAATAGCCTCTTTCCGGAGACAGCATCCTTGTCTGCTGCGGACAAACCCTCACCCATCGCTCTGCCATGCCCTGTTTCTATCTCACGCCCTGCGTTGGACTTACCGCCAGCTGAAATTATTACACGTCTTTGCTTACTAGTTGACACTCTCTCTCCCCTGACCAGAATGTCAACTCCATGACAGCAGAGAGCTGGTCTGCAGGGTCCCTGGCTCCCACAAGAGTTCCTGGCCCATTGTAGGCACTCAATTAATATTTGCTTGGCAAATGCAAAACGATGAGGAAGAAACAGCCCCCATCCTCTCAGCCCAAGGTGACAAATGACCTGGTACATCTCTCTGCACATCTCTGAGCACTACAGCTTGGGGCTTTACTCGGGAAATCGGAGATCTTTGCAAGGGGAAGAGAACATGTGAGATAATGCAGTAATTCCTCCAATTCGTAATTCTCCTCAGCAAGGGAGACCCGTGTGGAGCACTGTCCCGGGCCCCTCCCCTTCCTGGCTCTGAGCAGCGCTTGGAGTGAGCCTCAGGTGCTGGCAGCTACAGGTGGAGATCAGGCCGGAGCGTCCCAGGGCCGCATTCTGCCAATAGATTATTTCTCTGACTAATTAAGATGGAATTAAAAATTAATTCTTTCCTTCAGTCTTATTGCATTTCAAGGGATAAACGGAGTGTTATGGCTTATGCGCAAGTTTTTCTACCTAAATTAAATTGGATTGTGTTTTCAGAGGTGAGAGAAGGCAGATGCTGGGATTAATCCAGTAGCTAAAAATCCCCGGGGAAGGGAACCAGATGATTGTGTCTTGGGTAGGGGGTGGGTGAACGTGTGCTGCTCTGGCTGTGACAGTGGACTTGGCTCCCTGAGAAACAACCTGAGTCCTTGTTGTTGTGTTTGTTTTTGGTTAGGTGCCATTGAATTGTGCCTGATTCATAGCGACCCTGGTAGGGTTTTCAATGGCTGGTTGTTTTGAGATTGCCTCGGGAGTGGATTGCCACGTCCTTCTCTCGTTTTTGCGGTGCTGGGAATCGAACTCAGGATCTCAGAGACTGCAGAGTGGTGCTCTACCAACTGAGCTAAATCCCAGCCCAGCGAGTCCCTGTTGAGGACCCAGTAAATTGGATCTGCTCTTGACACTGGAATGCAAGGAGTCACACATACTTGTGTGCACTCTGTTGGGGAATGAACTAGGTGCCCATCGAACGCAGCTCCAAGTTGGCTCTGCCATTTACTGGTAGCAGCTCACATCGCATGACCTTTTCCCCTCTCTGAGTCCCGCTTTATCTGTGAGCTAGGCATGGACCACCAGCCCCAGGGGTGTGGGGCATTATGTGAAAATTAAGTTCACCCAGGAGCACAGGTACTCAAACGCATGACCCTCCCCATCCACCAACTCCAGAACATACAAGGAGTATCTTCCTTTCTTTAAAAATGTACCCACTCACTCATTCACTAGATAGTGTGTTCCATGACTCAAAAAGCAAAAGGTAGAAAAGCAGGTACAGGCAGGACACAGTTGCACAAGCCTGTCATCCCAGAATGTGGGAGACGGAGGCAGGAGGATCATGAGTTTGAGGCCAGATTGGGCTACATAGTGAGCCTTAATAAATAAACAACCCCCCCAAAAAAACAGTAAAGAAAGAAAAGCATGAACAATGAAAATTTCCTTTATGCCATTGTCCCCAGGGCCCCAGCTCCCCTCTGCAAAGGTAACTTATTATCCATGTTTTATTCCAGAGCTATTCCAGAGCTATTTTATGCACTGAGAAAACATGTCCACACTACTTGTCTTCTTTTGTTCCACAAATGGCAGCTTGCTGCATGCACGTCTCAGCCCTTGCTTTGTTTTGTTTCCGCCTTGCACTATACTTCAGAGACCGTTCCATCTCAGCGCATACCATGGCTCCCCAGTTGTTTCCATATCTGAATAGGTAGCCCCTGCCTGGTGTATTTAACCAGGCCTCTCTTGATGGATGTTTACATTGTTTCCTATCTCTTGCTGCTCCAAACAACTCAGCAATAAATAACCTTGGACAGAAGCCATTTTGCTCATATGCATTTATACATATCTCTGAGGTAAATTCCTGGGTGTGAAATGGTTGATCAGAGGATAAACTACATTTGTTAAAAAGAAAAGTGGGAACCAGGCGCCATGGCGCACGCCTGTAATCCCAGCGACTCGGGAGGCAGAGGCAGGAGGATCGCAAGTTCAAGGCTAGAGGCAGTTTGCATGATTTAGCAAGACCTTGTCTCAAAAAGATAAAAATGGGCTGGGGGTGCAGCTCAGTGGTATAGCACATGCAAAGCACGCAAGCGCAAGGCCCTGGGTTCAACCTCCAGTACCGTAAAAGAAAAAGAAAAGAAAAGTGTGTGTTGGGAGAAGGAATAGATGAAACAAGAATGGAGAAATATTTGTAAAAGTTGAAGCTGATCCAGGTGCAGTGGTGTATGCCTGTAATCCCAGCGGCTCCGGAGGCGGAGGCAGGAGGATCACAAGTTCGAGACCAGAGGCAGTCTGCGTAATTTAGCGAGACCCTGTCTCAAAAAAAAAAAAATTGGGCTGTGAGGTGCAGCTCAGTGGTGCAGCACTTGCAGAGCATGCAAGTGCAAGGCTCTGGGTTCAAACCCCAGTACCGCCAAAAAAAAAAAAAAAAAAAAAAA